>JABUQX010114934.1:0-2500 GCA_015478945.1 Trachelipus rathkii
ATGTATAGATATAATATAAGATGTGAGATAATATATTAATATATAATATGCATAATATAATATAATATATATATATGTAAGAGATAAGCCAATTGATCGCAGACTAGCATCTACTCTTTTCATAATAATATGATGTATGTGATATTATGTTGTGGAAACACTCATTGCCATTGGTACATACATTCCTCCCTTTCCCATAATTATAAATAATGTATTATATATGATAAGATATATATAAGTATATTTATTAGAGTTAGAGTGATATTATTATTTAATATAGTATATTATTACTATAACTCAGGATTATGATGGTGAATGGGAGGAGTGATCATTATAGTATGATATATATTTATATTATTGATATCTCATTTAATATATTATATACTATGAGTTAGTAAGGAAAAATATGATGGACATGTATGCCCCAATGGCCCGTATTATCTAAAAACTTAATGAGTGATGAAAGATTTTGTTATATACTTTAAAAGCTAGTATATATGGTAAATATAATTAACTAATCATATAATTATATAATAGATAATATATATATATGTTAGTATATCATGATAATAGTAGTGAATAATATTTATAATAGCTATATTAAATAAAAACAACAATATTGATAGTATATAGTTAGATAGATAACAGTATATATAGATATAGATAATAGTTTATTTCTTACTTTGCATCAATATCGCTAGGTTTGAATATTCTAAAGGGAAATCCTTTAAAATTTCAACATCTCTTGGTGGAGTTGGTGATCGTCGTGGTAATGGGATTCCCATACCTGTTTGAATATAATCAGGTACATAAAAGTAGAGAACTGAGAGATGTAGTGTACCAATGAGTATTATATATAATATATATATAGTATATATAATATATATATATATATATATATATATATATATATATATATATATATATATAATATATATATATATATTTTATATAGGAAAAGGGGGCTATGTCGCCCTCTAGATCAATTTTTTCACAAAATAGTAATTAGCGGCATCATTTAGTAATCAAGTACTAGCCTGAGCTACCCCTAGTTAAAATTCCTGTCAGCCAGGTGAGAGTTGCGTAAATTTTTTATTTATTAAAATAGAGTTTTTTTTTTCAATCATTCCTGTGACATAAGAGTAGGATTTTTTTTTTTTTTAAGATGTCGTTAGCAACATAGTGACTTTTAGTACAATAATACTTAGCTCTGGTTATGAATGATAGAGGATTTTATTAGAAATATTATATCTAATATTTGCTAATAGTATGCTAGATAGCAGTAACAATCTATAAAATGTTGACTGGGTGAGAAGAGAGGGGTGAGTGTCGACGCACGGTGACAAAATCAACCCACATATATTAAAATATAATAAACTTTTATTTATTTTTTTTTTATATAATATAGTATATAATTATTATCAGGAAGCGCATGTGTTTTCAAATATATTGATATTATTCTATCTATTCTGGGGATATATCTTCATCACATAGAGATCGAGGATCTTATTGTTGACAATGTGTGAAGCAAATATTAGAGGAATATAATTATCTAACGAATTTTCATATGTGCACTTCTGTGTATAGTTAAAATTCAGAATAAAATAATTAAAATTAAATAATAATGAGTAGAATTAATAAAATTAAATAATGTGAAGAAATTAAAATAAAAAATAATAAATCTTGATTTATATCATAAATCCCACTTCTATTTAATTTAATAGCAATTATTAGTCACTCGTAAGAGAACCAAAGTAGCTCCATCACGATGGCGTAATTGCCATCTGCAGTGACGAAATAACCAACCGTCGGTAGCGGTCTTACTCGCGATATATCATTCAATAACTTTAAAAAGTAAGAATTAATAATACCCTCACACAACTACGTTGTGTATTAATTAAACTTGGAGGTTCAAATACATAGATTTTGCAACAGTCATGTTAGAATTATTCATTTCACCTTTAATATCTCTTTGAAGCCGTGGAACAAGATTGGTTCTGCTCGTTTGGCGATAAATGAACGAACTGACCCCGCTTTTGCACTACTACATTAACCAGCACATGCAGTTCACACGCTAGCACACACAGGATATATAAAATAATATAGTAAACTGGATGTAGAGTAGCAATATAAAAAGCTTATGATATATAGTATTAAATATTTAAGTAGTTTTATTTGTAATAGTGTATAACGTGAGGAATATAAACTGGAATATGGTTTTACTAAATTATAAATGAATGATAATATATAGCGTTTTATATGTATAATAGTATTAGGATATCGGAGTATCCTAAAGTGAACAGTTATATATTATATATATACTATATAAGGTATTAGATAATTAGTTCCTTGAGTATTATCTATCCTTAATAATATTATACTTATATATCATTATTATTATAATATAAAGAGGTATATATAATATATATGTAATGTAAGCTTATTGTTGATGATATGGGTATGTATCGTTATGTATGAGATGTAGTATAATTGTATGTCA
>JABUQX010114935.1:5000-10000 GCA_015478945.1 Trachelipus rathkii
CAGGCAGCTTGGGGTGGCGTTGCAAATTCTGAAGGCGAATCAGAGCACCAACCTCTTAAAAGCTTGTCCAAATAAGCTTCAGGAGGTTGGGTGTAATTTGATCCTTCTAAGAAAGATCACGAAAAATAGGAATATTAATAACATACGAAGGTGTGAGTTGTGTGTTTTCGAAGAAAGTGTTGTAGTTGTTTGGAAGATTATGTAGAGTAGTAAGATGAAGAAACGGAGTTTTTGAAGCATTGAAAACAATCCTGTTATCAATGCCAAAATTAGAAATTTGAGAAAGTTCAGAGTTAGGTGCTCTAAGGCAGCTCTCCAAGCATAAGCTACTTACTCTTGGGTGAGACATTTTTCAAAACCAAAGGAGTAATGAAGGGTTGAATCCTCGTCATAGGAGTGAATATGTGAAGAAGTAATAGAGGAATGGTCATTAATGAAAAGCAGAGAAAGAGTTGGAGATAGGACAGAACCCTGAGGAACACCACTATTTATAGTCAAGCTCAGAAACACAAATAACAGAAGGAATGTCATAAATACCGCCCACCTTTTTAGTATTATCTCAGAGAGACCAGAAATAACGTCTTTAGAAGAAACTACAATGTTGTACATAAATGAGTTGAAGAGGGACACAGAAGGAGGAATAGCACCGCAATCGTCTATGGGGAATTAAAAGGTAAAGGTCGTAGAGATGAGTTCAGTTTTAGCAGAAGTGAAATGGCGGTTATGCAGTCGAAAGATACCAGAGGAGGGAAAGAGGAAAAAACAAAGTTAGAGTTGACATTTTTTTGAAAAATGTCAAAAAGAACGTGAAGAAGAGAACTCGAAAGATTATTGCATTTCCTATGGAGAAAATGTTTTTTAGTTTCAAGGAGAATAGAAATGTATGATTTCGCGACGAAATATTATTAGCTGCATAAGATTCTAGAGTTTAAATAGGACGGTAATTCCTGAACGAGGCGCGGCGCGTCTATGCCACGAACATCACGAGAACAAACAGAGTTAAACTACGTCTTGTTAGTTTTAATCGATCACAAAGAATATTGAATGTAGGCCTCCATACCAGAGAGAATCACCTCCGATGGACCTCGTCCACTGAAGCAGTGGTCACTCCAGGGGAAATCAAAAAAGCACCACCGCAAGTCGATCTGCCGCACCGAGTGACCAAAAACATTTCCTCGTTGTATATGAGGATCTTTCCTGGGGAAGACTTGAAGAGATGTAAGAGGAGGATACAGAAATAAGGTGATGGGAGGAAGCAAGATGAGGAAAGAGTTTAACACAAGAAGAAGAAGAAGAAGAAAAGAAGAAGAAGAAGAAGAAGAAGAAGAAGAAGAAGAAGAAGAAGAAGAAGAAGAAGAAGAAGAAGAAGAAGAAGAAGAAGAAGAAGAAGAAGAAGAAGAAGAAGAAGAAGAAGAAGAAGAAGAAGAAGAAGAAGAAGTAGTTAAGAAAAGAGATACTAATAGGGAGTTGCAGCATCTGCTCAGAGAAATCGTAATCAAGTTCACCAGCTGTATCTTGAGAATTAAAGGAAAGCCATTTGAGGTGGTAAACCTTGAAATCATCAAGAATTATGATTTCAGAGAAAGATTAAGGAAGAGTTGGTGATAGGACAGAAACGTTGGAGTAGAGTTAGGAGACAGAGATATATGGAACAGATGAATTTAGTAGTAGACTGACAGGATACCTTGAACCATAAGATAGAAAATTTGAAAGGTTCCAAATCAGAAACACCGTAACAAACAACATCATTGCATACATAAGCACAAGAACCTCCTTTGCACAAAACTGAGGATAAAGACAACCAAAACGAACAGAATTGGGTTTGCCATCAGAACGCTCAAACACTTAAGTTTTGGTTGAAGATAAGACATGAGGTTCACAGGAGGAGAGGTGATGTTCATCAAAGTGCAAATTGAACAGTAGACTGCGAAGGTTGCAGAAATTAATTTCGTGACGGCATCAACCTCACTACTGAAGGCCATCAACTCCCAAGTATTGTGGAGGGGCTGATGAGGGGCTATTTTTGGAAGTTGCCCCTCTTGGCTTCTTCTTCGGCTTGGTCGATGCCATATTTGATTTTATAATTAAGAGAAAAGTGTTGTCAGCAAAAATGTTAATGGTGTTTAACAAGGAGAGCCTACTTCAGTGTAACAAAAAGGTGGAGATTAGAGCGAAATGGGACCAACCATTGAACATTGGGGTACAATGGGATTTACCCTAGCACTCCCTATATGCTCAATGGGCGGTAATCTTATAGCTTCGAATGCGCTACCTCCCCCCATATTATATAATATTATATATATATATATATATATATATATATATATAAATTATATATATATATATATATATATATATATATATATATATATATATATATATATTCTATATATGTATATATAATTTATAATATATATATATATATATATAATATATATATATATATATATATATTATATATATATATATATATACTATATATATATATATATATATAATATATATAATTAGAAATTGAAAAATACATACGGTACTTTATTATTATCATTTCAAAATTATTGTTAAAACGTTTGGTTTTAGCCGAAGATTGCTCATGGTTAATTTATGTGTTCAACTAACCAGGATATTCAAATGTTCAATCGTTGGAAGCATGTATAATAAAGATATATAAATGCATGGAAAAAAACGAAATCTGACGGAGTTCGAAGAAGAACTGAAAGAAAAAGTTTTATTTTTTTGCCAACAGATTCATGTTTATGTAATGGACGTAAATTGCTTTTCGTTTTCGAAGATTCCAAAAGAAAGAGAGAGAAGAGATTGGTCTTGGTCTCTCTTTCTTGTCTCTTTAGCTAGGAAGAGAGTAAGCGTTGGAGTAGGAGGAAGAGGAGGAAGAGGAGGAAGAGGAGGAGGAAGAAGAAGAAGAAGAAGAAGAAGAGGAACAACTTGTCGAGACAAAGAGGCAGAAATGAAACTTTCTCGCCTTCTCTTTTAACTAAAGACTCCATTGAGCTAAAAAGCCATCTGTCAGTTGTTTTATACATAAAAAGATGAATTGCCATCCAGCAGTTATCATTAAAGAACTTATTCAAATTTTATGCAAATCTGAAGCGAGCTGCCACAAGCTGATGGCAAGGAGGAGGAGAAGATTTTGAGGAAAAAAAGGCCAAAAGAAAAAGGAGAAAACAAAGACATAAAAGGGCAAAGTGAGGAAAAAATTAAATATGAGGCCAAAGAGGGAAAGATGCGCCATCGGAAATATTAAAATCATCATCTGTTTACGTTGGTAAAACTAACCGAAATGTATGAAAAGCGAGTTCCAAGACGCTCTTCCAACCCTTATTAAATTTATTACTAACTTTTAATTTATGGCTGGTGACGTTTTGTATCTGTCTTTTTCTATTCAATATTTTATCTTTGGTTAAAGCGTCTTTTTCACAATTTTCATATATTTAAATATTGTCGTGTATATATATATATATATATATAATAATATTATATATATATACATGGCATATAGTAAGGTAAGGCGTGGTTGGCGTATGAGGTTAAGGTTATTATTATATGTTAGCATGGGCAGCAGCAAGCTGCTACTGGCTAAGGCATATGCGCTGGCCATTGCTAAGGTTGCTGCTATACAGCATATATAAGGTTACTGGCTACTGGCATACATATGTTGAAAGAGCGCAATGGGTCAATGGCTGGTTACATATTATTATTATTATTACTAATAATAATAATATTAATAATATTATTATTAGTTATTATTTATTATTATTATTATTATTATTATTATTATTATTATTATTATTATTATTATTATTATTATTATTATTACCTTTAAAATTTCTTTAAATTTTGGTCGCTTAATGTGACATTTAGCCTCTTGGTTCATACTAATAGGTACTTCAGTGTGCGGCGAGGACCCATACATTAATTCCCACCATCCACTTCAATCCTCCGGCCCTGTGGAAACTGGAAAGCATCCCTAAAGATGCTACTTTAGTTATTCGTGTTTGTAATTGAATTTTAAAGCGGCAAGTTAGATTTAGAATAACAATTTTTCAGCATTTTCTCCTGTTAATTTCATACTTTTCTCCAGCTCTGCTGAAGAGTTGTTCGCTTGGACTAATAGATGGGCATAACAAATATCTTTAGCCATCATCTTCAACTTTTGAAGTTGTACGGTCCCTCCACCACATTAGAGGATCATCTTCGGGATCAATCCTTTTTCTTTTTATTTTGGGTTATTTCATCCAAAACACTTTCATAAAGCTTCTTTCTGTTTCATCATCGATACTTGATGTTAAATATGAGTATTCATGGTTTCAAACAGAAATCTTGGCTTGGATGTTGAAGGTTGCTTTGTAAACGATAACTTTTTAAAAGAGTAACGCCTTGACAACCGTAGTTGCGGCTGCGAAGACCAGTGACAACTGCGGTTGTAAGCGGTTGCAATTGCTTTATAACCAGTGACAAACCGGGGTTGTCAGTTGCGGTTGTCAAAATACTAAAAGGTTGCGGTTGCAGTTGTGGTTATTCGATCCGTCTCTTTATATATATAAAGAGAAAGAGCACACACATGGAAGGGAGGTTAAGAGTATATATATATATATATATATATGCAGTATATATATATATATATATATATATATATATATATATATATATAGGTGCGCATCGGCTTACGACATAGATATACTTCGACCAGAAGATAGTAAGTAGATTATTATTCCTGAATATTGAAAATACAGCATAAAATACAAATATGGCAGGTTCTCTAGGTACAGGTATGCGCGACTGAGCTATATAGGTTGCTAGATGTAAGTGGTCAGTTCCCTCAAGGAACTGCCAGTGAAGTTGAACATATAGAAAAGAGATATTGCGACATGAGTCAGGGGAGTTAGCAAGTAAAGAGCAGTTGATAAGTTTTTCCACATTGAATTTGAAGCAATCTAAAAAGAAGCCTTTCTTAAATTTTTAAAAAAACGTTAATGTTATCT
>JABUQX010114935.1:15000-26162 GCA_015478945.1 Trachelipus rathkii
GATTTGGCGAGAGCCTATCATGCAGATGACTGCCATTTTTGTTTGATTCCACAGTTGCGGCATGGTATGTCGAGAGAAAAAAAAGTGGATGGTGAAATACCCAAACACTTCATCGGCTATCCCCCCAGATCCACATGGATATGATCTGTCAGTATACCTCAGCCTCCAGAAGAGTACCAATTGCAGAGGGATATTGATGAGCAAAGTACAAGGAAGGAAACACCTGAACCTTCAGCATCATGGGATCCTGATTTTCCACTAGCTGACCCAAGTGAGCCACACAAACTTACTCTTTGTGAATTAAGTGACCTAATTCGAGATCTGAATCTCCCAAAAGATAAAGCAGAACTTCTGGGATCAAGGCTCTAACAGTGGAGTCTTCTCCAACCTGATGTGAAAGTGGCTGTGTATAGAAGTAGAAAAAATGATTTGATAATATCGCTGCTGCATCGGAAACTATTCTTTTGAAATATTTAGGCAAATGCCTCCTCCTTTGAAGAGGGTTCTTTGACTATAATTTCCAAACATTCTTCTCTCTTCTTTGTTAAACTTTCTAACCTTAGATTTAGCCTCTATTCTCAGTCTTTCATGTACTATACTGGTAGTCCTGAAAATACTTCCTTTCACTTGCACAATGCGTACTTTTAAATGTTTTTTAGGGTTTTGCAGCATATTAGAACTTTTTAATATATATATATATATATATATATATATATATAGGTCGGCATTAAAAGTTATATTATATATATTGGTTATATATATATATATATATATATATATATATATATATATATATATATATATATATATATATATATATATATATATATATATATATATATAAAATTTTGATTAATGTTATAAAAGGAGAAAGCTTTCAGAAATTGAAATCGAGCAATATCCTTGGACACAGGGCTTGAATGTTGCAATAGAAAGTTAGTAGTGAAGATAAAATTAAAATTTTTCACGATTTCATCAGAGAATTAAATGGAAAAATAAGCATCAAAACCATCAACAGCTAACGAAGATATGTGGTAATTAAAATGATTTGGCGAACAGGCATGGGTTCATCCATTCTGGTTCTCGAGATCTGTTTAAAACATGGTTCATTAGAGAAAAATTAAACCCAAAGTACGTCAGGGTTATCGGAAATGTGTTTTTTTCATTTTTGTTTTAACGAAAAAAGAGGGAAGAAAGTCGTGCGCAGAGAGAGAACATCGACTACAAATCCGGACTTAAACTTGATACGAGACTGACACGCAAGAGTTTCCATTTCCGATTCTCTTTTGGAAATCCAGTCAATACTATCGAATAAATTCAGAGCATTTCAATTAGAGAGAAGAGATCCAATTTTGAATGAAGTCCTTTTAATACTTTTATCCTTGCAACAGATAATTAATAGAGACACGTCAGCACGCAATAATAACATGAAATTATGGAAATTTTTATGTATACCTCAAATTTTGTTCTCATATAAAGCTAACGTTTTAATTATCTTAGATTTCAGTTCAGACACACACACACACACACAGACACACACACACACACACACACACACATATATATATATATATATATATGTTTGTATAGTATATGTACATCTATATATATATATATATATATATATATATATATATATATATATATATATATATATATATATATATATATATATATATATATAGTATTGTAAAAATAATTGTTTAAAATATCATTTTATATCTAAAATAACCCAGTTTAAATGTATTTTTTAAAGTTTTAAAATTACCCAAATTTGTTAGTGGAGCTTGGAACATTGTAGAAAACGGGAAATCAAAGAAAAGGAAAATTAGCTCAAAACCCTTTTATACGAATAAAATATAATCTGTATTTATATTTATAATTTATATTAAGTATGACATTTATTGGTAATATACGATTATATAATATTATGATATAATGCATTTTTTTTTTATAAAAATTACTAGTATGTTGTACATAAGTCTTTTTTTATATATCGAAGAAATGATCTTCCCGCCTTATTTCTCTCTCTCTCTCTCTCTCTCTCTCTCTCTCTCTCTCTCTCTCTCTCTCTCTCTCTCTCTCCCTCTCTCTCTCTCTCTCTCTCTCTCTCTCTCTCTCTCTCTCTCTCTCTCTCTCTCTCTCTCTCTCTCTCTCTCTCTCTCTCTCTCTCTCTCTCTCTCTCTCTCCTCTTTCGATGCAGATGTCACCCCACCAGTGTCCAAGGCGTCGAGAAAAATTTATATATATTTAAAACTAATGTACTTGAAACGAGGGCATCGACCTTTTTTTGAATATATTAAAGATGGTGTTTGAAAAAATTAACCAAAAACAAATAACTGTTTTTAACACCTTACTATAACGAGATAAATATAAAAGGGTTATAACGACTTATGTTGCTGGTTCATTAGCCTTGAGCAGCTAGCGTCATACATAGTTTCTGTAAGCGAAAGAAGGCGAGACAACAGAGAAAGCTGCATGAAGTTAGTACCTGTCTATTTAGGTTCTACAATGTAAAAGGGGTTATTTCGTGGAACTTCAAAGGAACAATCAACTATTACCTGTGCAATGGAGAAACAAGAAGAAGAGATAACTACAAACTCTCCACTACATAATTGGTGAACCCAGAAGAAAAGAACTCCCACTTAAGAAAAGGACCTCTCTCTCAACAAGATGTCTTCTCAAGAAGAACATCCCTTCAAGAAGATGACTTCGGAAGTCTAAAAACCCTACAAGAAGAAGTTCGTCACATAAAAGGGAAACTTAAAGAAGAGGATGTAGACGAAATACTTCTCCTACATAACTGTTATCCCTGGGAAAGGAAGCGGACAGCAAACGACAGTAGTTTCCAGCAGAAGACCAGATCAAGGAAGAAAAATCAAGCACCATGCAGACCAATAAAGACGTGAACAACAGTCACACCGTTAAACCCAGGCCTATCAGCCTTAGTTTAAAGTGGCTATTTTCGTTGCCTATAATATCAATTTTAAGATAACAAATATCTTCAAACAACTCACAGAATGGTGAAAAATGGATGCCGTCACACCGTTAATACCAAGGCTTACCAGCCTCAGTTTAACGTGCCTATTTCCATCAGCACTACGATAAATAACTACTCTCTCTATTGAAGGACTCACAGATTACATCTTCAGATGAACTTCCATTTTACGGCTCCCTGGTTAAAATAGAAGATAGATTCATCCATGTATGGCATTACGTCTAACTTAATTGGCATCTCATACCACTGCTACTATATATGGATGGATAACCTGAAGAAATGAATCACCATCAGTATATATTTGATAGTGCGTACAAATCAATGGAGGACCACATACTATATATGTATTGATTTTCTTGGGAGAACGGAGAGGAATCAATTTCAATATAGTGATATGTTTACTACAATATATATCACTATATTATCTTCATTCAAACTGTATTCTTCTCTGTGATTCATACTTCCTTCAAAGTAAGTCGCACCAGAGAGATCAGCATCAAACTTCATACATTGATGCCGAACTTCAAACCTGTTCCCCTGTCTTTCTTAGAGTCGATTGCATTCGGAAGAGTCTTGAAGCACTTTATTCTGGCCCTTACAAGGTTCTTCAACGGATGGATTGATGCTACAAGATACAACTTCCTGATGGACGGACGGATGTCGTTTCGATTAGTCGTTTGAAACCTGACATACTGCCGTACTCCCTTCGACTCCACAGATGGTTCCTCAATCGGTTTATGACTTACCTTCACATATAGTTCTTCAATCGGATAGTGATTCGCCTTCACAGATGGTTCCTCAATCTGATGATGATTCACCTTCACAAACGGTCACTTCATCTACTGAACATCAGGAACAAGCTTTAGTGTCTAGACTTAACCCAGTAAGTAAAGTGCATTTTAACTGAATTTAGTGTTTAAAATTTAATTTAGTGATTAAAGTGCTCCGCTTTTAGTGCACGAAGTGTATGTAGCATTATCAAAAGAATTGTTTTAAATGCTACATAATATCTAAAATAATGGAGCAAAGTGTTTTAAAATTTAGCAAATGTGTCAGTGGAGCTTGAAATATTGTAGAAAATGGGAAATCAAGGAAATTGAAAAATAGCGCAAAGACCATTTTATACAAAAAAAAAAAAATAAATTCCGTATTTTATAAACTTAAATGCAGCTTATATTTATAATTTAAATTAAATATGACATTTATTTGTAATATATTATTATATAATATTGTCATATAATGTGTTTTTTTTATATAATTATTATTATATTGTACATAGTTTTTTAGGTAACAAAGAAAGAAATGATCTCTCTCTCTCTCTCTCTCTCTCTCTCTCTCTCTCTCTCTCTCTCTCTCTCTCTCTCTCTCTCTCTCTCTCTCTCTCTCTCTCTCTCTCTCTCTCTCTCTCTCTCTCTCTCTCAGCAGATGTCATTTCACCAGCGTCCAAAGCGGCGAGAAAAATTTATATATCTAAAAAACTAATGTACTTGACACGAGGGCATCGACCTTTCTATATATTTAAAGATGATGTTTAATAAAATTAACCAAAAGCAAATAGCTGTGTTTAACACCTTACTATAAATAGATAACTATAAAAAGAGTTATAACGACTTATATCGCTCGTTCAATAGACTCGAGTAGCTAGCGTCATGCATAGCTTCTGTAAGAGAAAGAAGGCGACCCCAACAGAGAAAGCTGCATGAAGCTAGCACCTTTCTATTTAGGTTCTGCAATGTAAAAGGGGTTATTACGTGGAACTTCAAAAGAAGAATTAACTACTACCTGTGCAGTGCAGGAACAAGAAGAAGATATAACTACAAGCTCCCCCACTATATTTATATACATACAATATATATATATATATATATTATATAGCAACATTATATATATATATATATATATATAAGAAGAAGAGTGTTGCTATATATATATATATAGAGATATATATATATATATATATATATATATATATATAGAGCGTTCCTAGCACGCGAGAGGGTCCAGGTTCGAGACTGCGGAGCCAGAGAATGTGAGCTATTCTCTATGAACTCTAGCTTCGTCTCCACCTGCTGGACGTTAATGAGCACATTGGGTATCGTGCTTGCTACTAATGATAAAACTTTCCGGCACCTGCGCGATAGCTTGGCCAGCCAGCGGATTGGTCGTAGGCCTTTGTCACCCAAGGTGGGTTAGCCTGATAGGACGCGAATCCTTCCTGGGGCAGAGGTTATATATATATATATATATACAGCAGTAGAAGCAGGAGAGACTATATGTATGGATATAAGGAGAAAAGATATATATATATATATATATATATATATAGCAGTTAAAGTATATATATATATATATATATAAATATATATATATATATATATATATATATATATATATATATATACATTCATGTCGTTCTATATAGCAGCAGTTGTAGACGGTCACTTTTTATTCTTTATGGGGAGACTTTATCCTAGGACCCCTTACTTTTTGAAAGCAAAAAATCAAAAATTTTCACAATTTTTTTTATTGTTCAGGATTATTAATTCATTATCCAGCGTGGTAAATTTGTTTCTCTTTAAAATTTAAATGTATTTTTAGATACTGAAATTTATTTAGAGAGGTGTCGAACTAAAAACTTTCAATTCCAGTCAAATTTGCAATTCAAGGTTCAGTTAAAAAACAAATGTTTTATTTATAATTATAAAAAGTATTTTTTTCATATTCTCAACCTCCCAAAATAAATAAATGGAGTCGAAGCCGGAGCCGTGGCCGTGGCCGTGGCCGTGGCCGTGGCCGTGGCCGGGGCCGGGGCCGGATCCTGGGTATAAATTTTTTTCATGAAATATTTTTTATAGATGAAAATTTTATTACCAGAAAACGTACTAAACAATTTTCAAATAGTGAATCCTTAGTCGGATCCGGATCCGAATCCGGATCCGGAGCCTGAGTCGGGGCGGAGTCGAATTCGATGCCGGACTCGGCGCCGGAGCCAGAGTATGAAATTTGTTCGAAAAATATTTTTTTAGGTGAAAAATTTATTGCCAGAAGACGTGATGAATAATTTTAAAATAGTGAAGAAACCTTACTCAGATCCGGAGCAGAAGCCGGAGCCGGAGCCTGGGTATGAATTTTTTTCAGGAAATATTTTTCATGTGAAAAATTTATTGTCAGAAGACGTGCTGAACAATTTTCAAACAGTACAGAATCCTTAGTCGGATCCGGATCCGGAGTCGGAGCGGAGCCAGTGTATGAAATTTTTTCGAAAAATTTTTTTTTAGGTGAAAAATTTATTTTCAGAAGACGTGATGAACAATTTTCAAATAGTGAAGAAACCTTAGTCGCATCCGGAGCCTAAGTCGGAGCCGAAGCCGGAGCCGGATCCTCGGTATGATTTTTTTCGGGAAATATTTTTTAGGTGAAAAATTTATTGTCAGAAGACGTGCTGACCAATTTTCAAACAGTGCAGAATCCTTAGTCAGATCCGGATCCGGAGTCGGTGTCGGAGCTGGAGTATGAAATTTTTTCGAAAAATATTTTTTTAGGAGAAAACTTTATTGCAAGAAGACGTGCTGAACAATTTTCAAATAGTGCAGAAACCTTAATCGGATCCGGATCCGGATCCGGAGCCGGTGCCGGTGCCGGAGCTGGATCCTGGGTATGAATTTTTTTTCAAGAAATATTTTTTTAGGTGAAAAATTTAATGCCAGAAGACACGCTGAACAATTTTCAAATAGTACAGGAAAATTAGTCGGATTCGGAGCCGAAGCCGGAGTCGGAGCAGGATATTGGGGATGAATTATTTTCAAGAAATATTTTTTAAGTGAAAAATTTATTGTCAGAAGACGTGCTGAACAATTTTCAAATAGTGCAGAAACCTTAGTCGGAGCCGAAGCCGAAGCTGATGTTGGAGCCGGAGCCGGAGCCAGTGCCGGATCCTGGGTATGAATTTTTTTCAAGAAATATTTTTTAGATGAAAAATTTAATGCCAGAAGATGAGCTGAACAGTTTTAAAATAGTACAAATTAATAGTTCAGTTTATATTATTGCTATTAAAATGGACACTGCACTTCTGAGCTCTCCAGTTTCATACCATCTCTATTAAGGAGTACTACTTTACTTTCTACAGTCTCATCCTTTCCTTGTCCAATTTTCTGAATCTAGACTTAACAGCTGTGCTAAATCTTACATGTATTCCACTGCAGCTTGTAAAGTCTGAAACATACCCCTTGAATCAGTTATTTTTATATTTTTTTAAATTTTCTTTTACAAGGTAGTTAGGAAATAACATTTATATTATTTTTAGTGGTAAATGAATGTATGGCACACGAACATTTGTCCATATTGGGCTCTTCCCCTGTACTCCCGACTCGTGAGTGATGAAAAAATAATAAAATATTGCTTTAAAATCATAAACCTATATAAAAATAAATTTTTTAAATATAAATTTGAAATTTGGAGACTTTATATCTTTTTCAGGTTCATTTTTTAGCTTTTTAAGGTTTTCTTTCTTTACAGATTATTTCAAACGTTTTATATAAGTTTCATGAAAATCGACCGGTGTCGCTATAATTGATAAGGACGTCCATAGACAAATGTTTTAAATTTGAAATTAGAAGGCTTTTATTTTATATTTAGATTATTTAAAACCAATATTTAACCACTGAAGGTTAATATAAACGTTATTTTATAACGAACTAGTTTACACGGTGTTTCATCACCGTTAGAAATATCTAAAAGATAAATTTTCCCCCCATTTATCTTTTTATTAGAACTTACTTAAGTTTTTTCTAAAAAAAAAAAATTTGACCCATCTCCATCATAATTTTTTTTAAACACTACTTGCTACCCAAACTTCATATAAGCATTTTGATACCTAATGTTATTTCTGTATATTATCTAAAGCTTAATCCATTTAAAGTCTTATCTATTTTTCATCGGTCTCCCCCTTTTTTTTCCTCCCCACCACATCTTACACGTGAATGCGGAGTTATATCAACTTCAAGCCTGCGTGGTTTTCCACTACCTTCCTACAAACTGCTTCACCGCCATAAATTACTTCATATAGACTTTCTATATTCATTTAAATTATACAAGAAACCTTCCCAAAATTTTGAGCTTTAATAGTTTTTAGTCACCTGTAATAACTTTCTTTTTATTTTTTTTTACCCGAACTATATATTTAAATAGCTGCACGCATTTTTGCTCCCATAGCGAACTAGAGCATCGCGTGATCTCGCGAATTAGCCTGAGCTGAAAAATCAGATGCCGGCATTTCTATGGTGGTTTGTGTGAAAAATACATTTGTTTACAGGAATCCCTCGCTTGTCCTCTGGTAAAGTGTTATTTAATATTAGATATGTAAGAATAGGTAGAAACTTAGTATTTTCATAACCATATAAGTGATTATATATACCCCTATAGACGGGCATTTCTAACACCAAATAAACGAATATTTTTAGATATTTAAGAATAGGCAGGAACTTAATATTTTCATAACCATATAAGTGATTATCTATACCCCTACATACGGGTTTTTCTACCGTCAAATAAACGAATGTTTTTAGATATTTAAGAATAGGTAGGAACTTAGAATTTTTATAACCATGTAAGTGATTCTTTAGCCCTATACCTACGGGCATTTTTATTACCAAATATACAAATCATTTTCTTTTGAAGTTTTCGAAGGTAACCATAGATATGGAAACGAGTACGAGGTAAAATGCTGTAACTACTAGATGATCTATTGTATTTCAGTGAAATTTTTTTTTAAAGATAGATTCTAAATAATTTTTAAGTCTGCCAAAAATTTTGTTAGCTCTGACCAAGTGGCAGTTCAAATGAATTTAAATTTTACATTAATTACTTCAACTTCGTAAATATTTCTATTGTGAAAAATGGATGCTAAATATTTTAAATATTCGCCAAAATTTTGTGTTAACGCTAGCCAAGCTGTTAGGCCAAATTTAATTTCATTATACAATAAAGATTCCAATTTCATGAAAATTTTTATTAGGAAGGAATGTATTTATCTAAAACATGGTAAGCTTTTTTTTGGACCCCTATATATGGGCGTAGCTATTACCAATTTGCAAATTACATATAATAACGGTCTCAGCATGGGCTTTCCAAGTTGAAAAAAAAAATAATAAACCGCTGGTAGTAACCCTTTGGAATACTTTTTGAGATTGGTACTGCTAGGGGGCCCATTCAGCCCTATTCTTTTTAGGTACTTTTAGAAGTAGCTTTTCTGTATTATCCTTTAAGGCATTCTTTATACCCCTCTAGACGCTGAACACCTATAGCTCTATTTTTCTAAGATATTTTAATGCATAGATTTCTTTTGAGATGCAGCTTTTCTGTAATCTTTTTAAGACCCCTTTCAAAATTTCTTTAGTCGCTCGACCCTTATAGCCCTATTTTTCTAAGTAGTTTTTAGACATCAAGCTAAAAGTATCAGATCTATCATTTAATAGAGATAGGGGAAATTACTCTAACCCAAATTGACATAAGAAAATAAATAGACATGATTAATTTGAAATGCTACACACAAAGTCTATTATTTAAATGTTTCATTTATTATTATTTACTAGCACAGTTTTTTAGTATTTCATTTAAGAGCTAGATTTGATTTAAGAAAATAAATATACATGATTAATTTGAAATGCTAGACATCAAGTCTATTATTTAAATGTTGCATTTATTATTATTTACTTGTACAGCTTTTTAGTATTTCATTTAAGAGCTAGATTTGTTTTCCCGAAGAGGAACATGATATTTATGCAATGCTACACTCAAAGTAGTTTATTTAAAGGTTTCATTTATTATTATTTACTAGCATAGTTTTTAGTATTTCATTTAAGAGCTAGATTTGTTTCCCGAAGAGGAACATGATTTTTATGCAGTGCTACACTCAAGGTAGATTATTTAAATGTTAATTTATTATTTACTTGCATAGTTTTTGGGAGGATTTACATATAAGAGCGAGATTCATTTTTTCCGAAGAGGTACATGATTAATAGCCCTATTTATCTAGGTATTTTTAGAAGTAACTTTCAATCTAGTTTCTCTAGATGCTGGATAAATGAGTTTTCTATTGAGAATAAGCGGAGATAGCCTTCATTTTGGACTATCCATCCAAGAATATAGGATCGGTGACTTAAGATGAGTTACTAGTCTCTTCACCATAATTTTTGGTACCTATATGTAGTTTTGGTCTATAAGAAGAAATACTTATTTTTTTTTATGAAATTTTCTTTTATTTTTTTGTATTTAGTGTTATATTTTTATTTTATGACTAATCGCTCGACCTTATATCAAATAGGTTTTTTCTGTGGTATTTATTCTAATCTTGGATCTTCTGTAATAAAGAGAAAATGCAAGGCTTTGACTCATTAACCCCACTACGCAGAGAAAAGAAAAGTAGTATAAAAAAGTAAAAATGTAACCGATCCTAATAGCACAACAGAATATATATATATATATCAGTATACGGTATATATAATATATATATATATATATATATATATATATATATATATATATATATATATATATATATATAGTATATATATATATATATATATATATATATATATATATATATATATATATATGGTTGCAAAGTGA
Source organism: Trachelipus rathkii (assembly GCA_015478945.1). Classification (NCBI taxonomy): domain Eukaryota; kingdom Metazoa; phylum Arthropoda; class Malacostraca; order Isopoda; family Trachelipodidae; genus Trachelipus; species Trachelipus rathkii. The sequence continues at coordinate 25,625 of JABUQX010114935.1, forward strand.
TCGCAAGTAAAATATTTGTTAGGGAGGGTTTGCTGATGAAAGTAGTCAATTATAGCAGCTGAGTGTTAATATAGCTCATTACCTTCGTTAGCGTGCTTAAATAGGCTTGAAGCTAAAGTTGAACCTTCGAAGTGATATAATATAAATATAAATACTCTGAAGGAGGTTCCAGCTTAGGGAACGAAAGCCAAGAAAATATATAATAAATACCTTGTAAATTTAATAATTCTCTTTAAAATCAACCTTGTATCTTCTAATTGATTCCTTCAAATTTCATCAATAAGGCCCTCCTACTGGTATATATATATACACGAGCAGCAGTATATATATATATAAGAGCAGGCAGAGCAGTATATATATATATATATATATATATATATAAGTTATAGCAGTATATATATATATATATATATATATATATATATATATATGTAAGAGTTGGAGTTGAAGTGGCGTAATGAAAAACGCGAAAGCGTTTCAATGATAAATGCGAAAAAAACGGTTAAACAATTCAAATTTCCATTGAACGAAGTACAAC
>JABUQX010114937.1:0-23925 GCA_015478945.1 Trachelipus rathkii
CATACACATATATATACACACAAAAATGACGATCACACACCGATTACACCTTTGCCTATTGTAAGATTCATTCTTGTTTGATTAATCCTCCCTTCTTAATAGTATAATAATCAAATATAACTAACATAGCTTCCATATATATATGTTATTATATATATATATATATATTATTATTATTATATATATATATATATATATATATTATATATATTATATATATATAGGTGGTATGCAGTGCCTTTATGCCGGTCATGCAATAATATATATATATATATATATATATATATATATATATATATATATATATATATATATATATATATATATATATATATATATATATATATATATATATATATATATATATATATATATATATATATATATATATTTATATATTTATGTATTCATCCCTATTATTTGAATATATAATCCATCCTCCTTTCCTTTTTTTATGAATTCATTTATAATCCTTTCATAAAAATTTTTTGAATTTCTTAACTTCAAGAGAAGGTTCCTTTCTATTGACATCATTGAAATATTTGACAATCGAGTTTAGCTTGTTGTATTCCTCTGATATACTTTAATTCTTTTCAATGCAGAAAAGCTTCTTTCTACTGTTGCTGTTGTAGATGGTATCGTAGCAACGAGCTGGCAAATTAAAAATTCAGGCATAACTTCATAAAGTTTATTGTCTTGGAAGTGTTTTATTAGTTGTACAATAGTTTTATTTCTAAAATCATCCGAAGAATATGCAACTATCAATTCGTTCTGCAGTCGAATTTTGTCAAAATGGATTCCATACATATGCTCGAAAGGTTTCTTAGGAAAATTTATTGTAGATTGTTTAAAATTATGACTGTTTAGTAGTTCTATAAAAACAAGATCTTCCAGAGATTTAAATCTGACTCTTAGTTGATTCACAACTGTTTGAATGATGTTATTATATAGATTTCTATAGTAATCATGATGTTTTTCTGATGGAAAATTTCCTTTAACATTGTCATATATTTTAGAGAAAAGATCTTGTTTTTCCTCAATCAATTTAGTAGTTTTCCTAACTTCATTAGCACAATAAGTAATATCCAAACTTTTTGACTGAAGGACATTAAATAAAACATCAGTAAAGGAAAATATTTCACTAAATGCTTCGAGCAGAAAAATAAATTTAAAATCATCTAATTTGTGCTTGAATCCAATTGCGGAATTGATAGTTATTCCATCCCATTTCTCTACATTATCAATTATTTCATCAAATAACTCAATCAATAAAGATCTATTTTCTTTGGTAATATGAACTAAGCGAGAACTGTAATTCCATCTAGTTGGTGCGGTTTTTGGAAACCTTCTTTTAACTATATTATCAAGTGCACTTGTCCTTTTAGGCGATTTAGCGAAAAAAACTTCCTAAATCACTTAAAACCGTGAAAAATAGCTTGCATTCCTTAATATTTCCACATGCTTGAGATAAAACTAATAAATTCAACACATGTGCACAACAATATCCAAAAACTGCAGATGGATACTTTCCTTTACCTTACTTTGTAAACCATGAAGATGGCCTGCCATGGTAGCAGCTCCATCATAGGTTTGAGAAATTAATTTATTTTCACCTTTAATATTTTCTATGCAGCGAAAAACATGTTGAGCTAAAGCATCTGCCGAATGGTCAAGACTTACGTCTGTAAAACCAAGGAATCTTTCTACTGTTTCTTTTGTAAGGTACCGTAAAACAGTAGATAACTGAAATATTTGATACGTCTGATGTCTCGTCTAAGAGAATTGCAATGAATTTCGCATCAGAAATTTCAGAATGGATTTCCTTAAGAATTACATTTTGAATTGATTCAATTAAATCATTTTGAATTCTGTTCGAAACTCCAGAGAAAATTGTCGCTGTTGATAGGTGATTTGCTAATTTTTCATCATACCGGCTCATCAACTGCAGAAGTTCTACATAATTTCCACGATTATTTGATTCATTTGTTTCATTATGGCTCCTAAAAGATAATTCTTGACAGCTTCAGGAATATGACAGAATCTATTAACCTGCGAAGAATTTCTCTATTTCTAGCAACCTTTTCATTTGTTGGACGTCAAATCTTTTTTGTTCATCCAACATAACATCCACACGTACATTACCGAATGATTTGAGGAATAAATATGACTTTATATGTCACTGTGATCTTTCGTGCTTTTGCATGCTGATGTATAAATTATTTAAATCAGTGTATCCTCCCTCATTCCAAACAGATTTTTCTGATGAAAAAATCAAACAAGGCCAACAAAAAAGCCTATTTAATTTTGAACTCCCAGTCAACCATTTCTTTTTCTCATAAAGACATTCTTGAAAATGTCTTACAAAATTCTTTCCTTTGGTTTTTAGGTCTGGTAATGGTGGAGTTAATCTTCCGTTTTTAATAATTAAATTTTTTTCTTCATAACTTCTCATACTAAATCTTGTTTTTAAAAGATCTTCAATAACACATTCTGCGGCATCCATTACTCTTAGGTTTTTTACAGTGCACACTATAACTTCTTAAGAAAAAGATTTCGTAAAACTTTAAAAAATTTCGAGACCAAAAAAAATGTAACTAAGCACACCAAGCTCTGAAGAAGACTAAAGGCTTAGTAATAGCCTATTAGGCAAATAAACATAGTGTTCAATCTTAAGCAAAGTATAATTTGGTACCTATAAATAGGAAGCCTAATCAGATTCTCATCATACACCCAAAGTTTCAGCTTTAATGAAAATAATTTAATCTAACAATGCACAGGATTTATGTATGGAGCATCTCAGGCTAGAAGGGTTTTTTGCAAAATTAATTTTAATTGAGGGAACAGACTCTTCGCTTGCACTATAGATTTTATTATTTAAGGCCAAAGTGATAATGCTAAATTATTATAAATTATGTAAATCACTCTTTGATATCAAGTATTTAATCTAGAGCGGGATTACTATCACTTAAAATCGCCTAGTTTAAATTATGCTAACAAAGTACGATGGATTTAAAATAAATGATTAACAAAATGAAGTTGAAAGATTGAGTTTTAATGGAATAACATCGTAAATGAAAATTAGCAAATATTTACTCATCTAACGGAATGCCGTTTTATTATTATTATTTAGTGTAGAATATACCTGTCACCATATAAGAACAAATTGTCCCATACACCAACCAATTATATATATATATATATATATATATATATATATATATATATATATATATATATATATATATATATAAGAAGTATATATATATATATATATATATATATATATATATATATATATATATATATATATATATATCAAATAGTATGATGCTAAAATGATTAGTTTGGAAAAACGTCAATGTTTGCAGATAATAATAAATCTGGAAAATTTTACGAGTCATTCTTAGTTTCATGTCAGCTCTCTATTTAAAGCTTTTTAATATTATTGACTAGCACATTATATATATATATATATAAAAATATATATATATATATATATATATATATATATATATATATATATATATATATATATATATATATATATATATATATATATATATATATATATGATGATAGAGAATGGCGTTTTGAGGGGGCATGGTTGTGGGCCCACCTGGGCCAGGGGATGAACCTTACATTGACGATTTACCATAGTGAGGGTCCGTGGCGGTCCCATGAAGCACTAGGTGGATTTTCTGCCTGTGACGAGCTCTCTACTAACTAATGGTACAGAGGGGGCGGTAAGGCTTTCTTTTTTTCTCTTCGACGTTTGTCATGTTCTCCTACTGCTTTTCTTTCCGATGCTTGTACAGCACCTAACCCCCAATTAATAGCAAGAGGAAGGTGAAGAGAGAAAGAAAAGATATATATATATATATATATATATATATATATATATATATATATATATATATATATATATATATATATATATATATATATATATATATATTGAATAAGCTTTTTAAATATTTCTACAATCTTCTCTCCCTTTGCTACTTAATAATAATAATAAAAGGTGGAAGTATGAAGCCGATCCACAGCTTACTTGAGTAATGAATGAAGCAAACTCATTTCTTTTAAATTTCAAAGTTCTTCACTACATATATATGAAAAGGGACCTAATTCTACTACCTCTTCCTTATCTTTTGCGATAGTGTGTGTGTGTGTGAAGGACATCATTGGTCGTGAGTTGCGGTTCAATATTCGATAAAGATTTTACATATTAATTAATATCTATTTAAATAATAAAATCAAAACATTTATCAATATCGAGATGGAATCCAAACCTTTAAATAACATTAAAAATTTTAGTTAAAAATTATATATAAATATATTTATTAAAATAAACTACCCAACCGATAATATTTGGAGGGAGTCAGAGAGAAGGAGTAAGATTTTTTTTTTTTTTCTTTTTCATTTTGGGAATATATCCTCCTGGCTAAAAGAGACGACATGTGTTTATGGCATTTTAATCTTGTGAATCCTTTTTTTTTTTTTTTTTTTTTTTTTTTTTTTTTTTTTTTTTTAATTTAATCCTTTTACTAAAAAATATTGTTTATTTATATATAGCGATCTTAAATCCTTACTTCTAATATATACAAAACAAAATCTGATTAAAGAAAGAAAGAAAGAAGAAGAAAAAAAAAAAAAAAGATAAATTTGGAAATATCAAAGGCTTCTTTTCACACACTGCAAATTTCTTCACATTCCCTAAAAACGTTTCAAAAATAAAACAATTTTTCAACAAAAAAAAAAGTAAAACTTATGTTACTGCAGTTTAAGCCTTTAAACTCCAAAATCAATTTACACAATCTACCTTTTTACAAACTATCTACAAAATAAAAACTTTTGATGAGCATTTTCATTAAAATTGGCGAAACTACTTACATATATTATATATATATTTATATAAGGATTTAATTATATAATATGTGCGGATATCTTCAATATATATATACTATATATAATATATATATTTTTAAACTTTTATGATGTAATACTTTATATAAATATATAGTAGTATAGCATAAAGTATATATATATATATATATATATATATATATATATATATATATGATATATATATATAGTATATGCTTTATATATATATAATTAAAGTATTTATTTATATTTAATAATACGTTGAAGAACTGGTCAAGATTTGATGACGGATGTTCTTTCAAAATTATATATATAATAACTCATTGTATATATATATTATATTATATATATATACTATATATATATAGTATAAGTATATATATATATAGGTAGGATCATATATATATTTATTCATTGGAGATTATATATAGTATATATATATATATATATATATATATATATATATATATATATATAACCACTTAGTGAATTTATTACAATTGATAGTATAATATTAAATATATTTTATATTGATATTGTATTATTTTTACAATCGCTGCATTTGAATCATGTCGCCTTAAAATATAAAAAAATTCTCCAATTATTAATATTAGTAATGATATAATATATCTATATATTATATTAGTAGTATAGTATATATTATATATATATATATAATATAATAGTATATACTAGTATATATATACATATATACTATATATAATAGTATATTCATAGAGCTTTTTAACTTGAGGGGCTGTACGCTTAAACCTTACTTAAGACAATTTAGGAACCGGTTTTTCTGGTACCCCGCCAGAAAAGATTGGGGTAATAATGTTTGGCTTGTGTTTGAGTTGGGGGGATTTGCGGGGGCGGAGGCCACAACCGGATATGGAACCACACAAAACTTCTGCGAAAGTGTGAGCGCACATTACTTGACCCGCCCAGAGTCCACCGCAACATCCGAGCGAAGTGGCACTAAAATTTCTTGTAGTCGAATATAACCCTTGATCAGGAAAATAATTTCTCTCACTTTACAGCTCCAACAAACTTTCCCACGATGAACAGGCTGATAATTATATAAGTATATAATATAGTATATATATATATATATATATGTATAGTATATATTATCATATAATAATATATATACTATAATAATATAGTATATCATTTTATATATATATATATGTATATATAGTATATATAGTATAATATATATATATATATATGATATATACCTATAATACATATATTAGTATAATATTATATATAGTATAATATAATATTATATATAGTAGTATAACAATGATATATACTACATATCTAGTATATATATCTATATATATATATATAGTATTAGTATATTATAGTATATACTATATATAGTTATAGTATATATAATACTACATAGTAATTACATCTATTATATATCATATATATATATATACTATATATATAAAATCGATCATCGACCTTCTTTCTCCAGACTTGGTGGGTGGGGTTAAAGGTGCTGTGATACACTTCCGCGTATTATTTCTTTGAGAAAGGGAATATGAGACCCAAGTCGAAAAGAAAGCCCAGCACTACTTTGGGGCCCTCCTTTATACCTTACTAGTGGTTGTTGAGAACTCGTCGCTGTCTAGAAACTGCCACCCTAGAGATTCACGGGAATCGCGAGGACGGCCCCTTTGAGTATGGGATTTTGTCAAGTGTGGGGGTCTCAATCTCCCTGACAGCAGGTAGTGCACCTATCAAGCCATATTAATCCCTCACAAAATCGCCCGCCATTCCACCTCCTTAATTAGCACCTTTTCTTCTGGGCACTCTGCAAACCTCTCATTTCTGCTCTTGCAGGCATTCTATTTATACTGAGTCAGTCCACTTTTTCGTTCTGGTTCTTCCCAGGTCCCAGGCCGGTTCGGAGACTTCTCCAACTACACTTCACGCCACTTAATACATTGACGCCATAACAAACCGAATATTCATCCTCTCTATGTCTTTCCACATGACCAAACCATCTCAACGGTCATACTTTCAATTTATTCTCTCATTTACCCCACTTCTTTTCAACACGCACACAAACTCTCTATACATGTGTCCATGAGTATTTTCCCTCATTTTATGCAATTCCTGTTGCTCATAGCCGTACGAGCGGGCGCCATAAGGATGTTGTCCATACCTGAACGACATTAGGTCAAGCCGTTTGTAGATTCCGCTCGTATCGCTACCGTTATAGTATTTCGCAGACGCCATAGTCTTCACTTACGTGATATCAAGTTTAAACACAGGGTAACAATCTATACCCGCATGTAAGACCTAGCGCACTCACAAGACATAGTCCCTTTTCAATCCACGTAAGGATTTTATTGCAGCGCAGCCATCCTCTAGACCGCCATTTTCACGTAGCTTTCCTACTACAGCTCTGCATCATAAATCCGTTCACGACCTCTCATGCATCTGCGAACCGGACCATTAACCTAAATATTTAAATCTGATCGGGTTGTTAGGAGTCTTATTTGATGCTGACACTATTTGTCTGCTCAAGTTGTTATAAGTTTGCGATCTCACGCGCATCAACATAACTATAATGACTGGTAGGATCTTGTCCTCCCACTGGCGAGAACTCATAACTGTTGACTCTTATCTATAGAGTTCTTACTTTTCAAGAACCCCTCCTTTTTACAGACAGATTATGTGGTATTGATGTTGCATGCACACGGGTTGCTGGGCCTCTGACAAATTCTCGTCTATCTAACAAGTCCTCTCTCAAACCTCTCTCTCAAGATCGTGGCACACAACATAAAACCAGAATCATCTCGACGATAAACTAGATAAGTGAGGTGCACCATCCCACTCATGTCCCCATTCTAACACGATGTTCCTGCCGAACATCAGTGATGCCGCACCCTTGTTAGAGTTCGCGTTAAACTAGCCCCATAGACCGAGCTCAATATACAACTAAATAACCAAGGATATGACAACACAGCCTGCCTAATCTGCCGACGGTACTTAATACTAAACGGATCAGATTCACTTTTGACACCATATTGTATTATCACCTTACAGCATTACGCGCCGTCAGCTATTGGTCAATGAGCGCATTACTATTTGATTTCCATTCAGAAGCCTAGCCTTACGCAAGCACACGGATTCAGTTAAAAGTCACTAACATCTGCCGATTATAGGTACTGCTTCACTAAATTAACCTTATCATGAACGCCGTGTGCAAATCATATAACACCTGAAAGTGCATTTATGCTTACCTTCTTCCGGCCACGTCATTTTCTTCAATTTTCATTTCGTTTTCAATTGGTAATAGATTTTGGGGTATCAAGACAATCCTGCTAGCTACACTATGCCTAAAACAGCGACCTTGGTTCTTCCCGCAATCAGTCCTCTCCAGTCACTCGACGCACCTTTTAACTCCAAAAATACCAGCATTATATCTCTGAAGAAAGTGAACTTTCACATTCATGCCTAATTTTTTAACAGTTTCCCCTTTAAATTCATTCACCCTTATATAAGAGTAACTATTACTGCTCTCCTCCGCAGATCCCTTAGAACTAAACTGTATAAGTTAAAAACTATATATACACATCTTCAAATCGCCAATTAATCACCATCTTCGCCTCCTGTGTTTTTATCATTTCACCCAGTATTTCATCTTACTTACAGATTTACCATTTCTTCAACTGTTCTCATCTAACCCATTACCTCCGCCTTGCTAATAACCTCATCCCCAAAATACCTATTTCCTTTTGCACCATCAAACCGAAACCCACTCACATTCACTAATCACTTCTTACTATTACTAGCCCAATATTATAGCAATTTTCGAAGTTGTTCTTTTCGCACACTCCCCTCACATCCATTTCAATTCATCACCAAAGCACCATCCCTATTATTATTCTAAGCAGGGTTTCCCCTTATTCTCATTCTTAACCTTTCGTGCTTCTTTTCCAGAAGAGCTTCCTATTTACCTCCTATCTCCTTCCAAACTGGGTTCACATTGTTACCCTGCCTTTTCGCTCCCTACGTAATGCACCTTTTTAGTATTTCTTTTCCCCCTTATACAATTGCCAACAAATCTTTTTTTCCTGAAACTTCAATCATTTTGCTTTTTAAGTACATTCAACACCGCTTCTTTTTTTACTTTTTAAACCACTTGCTTCACCTCTTGTCATTCCACCACTCACTGTTTAACATTCTTACTTCCTACTTTCGCTCATCCCACATATTTTTTTTGCACTGCTAACAATTGCTTCCTTCCATCTCTGCTGCCAGATTTGTTTCAAGAGTTTTTCAACGACTTGTTCACATTAAACTGGATTACTGTACATGGTACTTCATCGTAATACTTGTCAATGCCCTTAAGCCTCACCTGTAGTTCAGCATTAACTTCTTCAATGGGAATGTGACCCATTTGCTATATAATAATTTTCCTCCTACATAACAAGCCCCACATACACTTAATTTTACATAGAACAGAAATGATCCCGATAATCCCATTCCTCCAAACACCCTCACTGATTTAACATCAAACACATACTTCAAACATCTCCTTCACCCAACACAAAACTCATCGTACTTTTCGCCGTACAATATTTTTCTCAGTATTCATAAACTCTAGGCTGCTTTTTTAAACAAGTAAAAGATATAGTATAAATATATATATATATATATATATATATTATATAGTATATATATATAATCGTATATATATATTATAATATATAATATAGTATATATATATATACTATATATTATATATATATATTATTATTATAGTATATAAAATGATGAAGGTAATGAACGTTTTTGGAAGGATTGAATTGTGAAAGCTTGACAAAGCGAATAGGAGCACCTCTTGCTAGAAGGAAAGCGACACGGAAAAGGTTAACAAAAATGAGAATTAAGGGTGAATACCTTGCTTAGAATAATGAATAGGGATGGTGCTTTTGTAAACTGATGAAATGGGAATGTTGAGGGGAGTGTGGAAAAGAACACTTCGAAAAAATCTGCACAATATATTGGCAAGTAATGAAGAGGTGATAGTGAATGTGTGTGGGGTTTTGAATTTTGATGGTGAGAAGAAATAGGTATTTGGGGGGATTGAGGTTATAGCAAGGAGGAGGTAATGGGCTCTAGAGTGAGAAAGTTAAGAATGGTAAATTTGCAGGTATAGAGAAAATTACTGGTGAAATTGAAATGAAGAAACGGAAGGCGGAAGATCGTTGATATTTATGGCATTTGTTGGAAGTTGTGTAAAAAGCGTTTTTATTGGAGGGTTATTACGTTCAAGGATTGTGAGGAGAGCAAGTAATAGTTGTGCCAATTTATAAAAGGAACAAAATGGAGTATTCTAATTTAAGGGGAATAAGTTTATTTGAGTTTGTTGTAGGGTGAATGATATACTGCTGGTAATTTTGGTTCGATGAAGAGTGCGTCGGTGGTGACTGAGAGGACTGATTGGGAGAACAAGGTGCGTGTTAGGACTGGTACAAGAGGGATGTGTGTGATAAATCTTTAAGCATTGAATACAAATGATTGAGAAAAATGAGGGAGGAAGAATAATTGTATTTAGGTTTTTTTTTATTTGCAATTCTCACTCAACAACCATAACCTTACTCCTTATCACGTTTACTTTTCAAGCCCTCGTTTCCTTACACACCTACTGGACCAAATCTCTCTACCATCATTTCTCAAGACTCTCTTCAGTATCGGCCCCACAGAACAAAGCCAATCCTCCGCATATAATAGGTTGGGGCACCTCCACTCATCTCCATCTCCTGCGTCATCATTCTAGACCCAATTTCCTGCCATCCTACGCTCGATTCTTTCATAACCAATCCATATAACAAATTAATAACCAAGGGAACATAACACAACCCTGTCTCACTCCCCGCTTATTAAGTGCCTAAACCAATCACCATCATTGACACCTATTTTATTTCATTAACACCACGCCTCACTATCGTGCATACATGAACTGTTTGATTCATCCAAAAGCCTACGACAATGTTCCTATCAACTGACCAGAAGTATCAACTAACAGGCTACCGTGCTATAGAGCTTCCGTCCATTGAACCCTTCATTACGCCTGTTTGCACAAATCGCATAAAACCTAAGAATACAAATTATTCCTTTCTTCTCCGCTCATTTGTTTCAATGTAAAGATTTGATCACACATCCTCTACCACTCCTAAACGCACCTTGTTCTTCACTAATCAGATCCTTCAGTCAATCGAAGTCCTCTTTTTCGACCTAAAATACCAGCATATACCTCTATCAACTACATATAAACAATAATCCCACTATAATTTCTACAGTTCCCCTGATCTCTCTTACCCTTATATAAAAGGGTACTATTGCTGCTCTCTCCAATCCTTGTGAACTATAACGCTCCACATAAACGACTTTAATACCAAGCTTCCCTAAATCCAATCAAAATAACCATCTGCCTCCGTTCTTGATCATTGATCACGCAAGTAAGTTTCATCATAGCCTGCGATTTTACCATTCTTTCAACCTCTCTCACATCTTGACCATTACCCTAAGTCCTCCTTTGGCTAACTAACCTCATCCCCACAAAATACTCTATGTCTTCTTGGCACATATATATATATATACTAATATATTATAATATATATATGATATATATAGTATATATATTAATTATATTATATAATATATATTATATGTATAATATAAGCTAATCAGGTGAAATCTCAAGATTGGATTTTTTAAACATAATTGTTTTTTTTGGTTTAAATCAACTTGGAAAAAAACCATGGATTTTTTGTTTAAAACCAAATATTTTTATTTTTTATTTAGTGACGATTAAATACCAGATATAAAGTAACGATATATATACTATATATATATATCTATATATATTATAGTATCTATATATACTATTATATATTAATATGATAAGTATATATATATATTAGTAGTATAACTATTATATATAATATATAAATAATATATATATATATATAATATAATATATATCTAGTATATAAAATATAATATACTAATATAGATATAATATATATATATATATATATTAATACTATAGTATAGTATATATATTAGTATTTAGTATTATATTTATTATTATTCTACCTTTTTCTCCCCAAAATTGGGGGTAAGGTGCGTAACTATGCATTCGAAAGAAAAGCAGTAGAAGCATATGGACAAAAGTCGAAAAGAAGAGTCCTCACCTTACTGCCCCTCTGTCTGATTAATAAGTCAAGAAACTCGTCGCCGTCAGAAAATTTACACCCCTAGAGCTTCACGGGAACCGCGACGGACCCTACTATGGTAAATCGTCGAATCGTAACGGGGTTCAACCTTTTTTGCAAAAATGCCAGAAAAAATAAAAAAAAAAGAAAAAAAAAGAAACGAAAAAACAACAAGGTTGACAATCACAAAACGCCGCCATTCTTTCCTATCATGCACCTTTATCTCACTCCGTAGCCTCTGCAAAACACACATTCTCTCTTCAGACACGTCGTTTACTGACTTCAATCCACTTTTTCTGCGGTCTTCCCAGCGGTCGGTTCCAACACAACTCGCCACTCTAGCATCCGCTTAAACCAACCCGACTAATCATTGTTCATCCTTTCCACAATGACGCAAATCCAATCTCAACATCTTTCATTTATTATCTCTGTCGTTTACCCCTGTTCTTCCAACCACCATCACAACTCCTCGAATACGTTCTTCTCATTTTATCAAATTCTTGCCTCACACTAGCACTGTCCTAAGATTGGTCCAGATCTGAAACACATTGAACTTATAGATCTATACTATCTTATTCCAGACCCGATAGTCCTCACTAACTTACACAATACACAAGGTAACAACATACCCTAGTATAAAAATGATATAGTATATATATATAGTATAGTAGTATATATATAAGTATTATATATATATATAATATGTAGTATAGTAGTTATATATTATATATAATATATGATATAGTATATATATATATAGTAAATATATATATATATAAGAACAAAGAGTCGTTTAGGAGCTGGTTAGGAGAATGTGAGTGGATCAAGTACTTTACATCTGAAACATCATGATTGAGAAAATGAGTGGAGAAGAAGAATATAAATTATATTTTAAGGTTTATGGATTTTTTTAAAACAGGCGTATGATAAGAGTTAATATTGAAGCGTTATGAAAGTTCTATGGTGAAATATATGTTGTTGGTGTAGGCTTCTGAATTGGACACTCAAAAGTTATGTTATGGAGCGATAGTGATAGCTAGGGATGATTGTAAGAATAATGCGGTGTTGCAATGGTGATTGGTTTAGGATAATAGCGGAGGAGACAGGGTGTGTTATGTCTCCTGGTTATTTCATTTCTATATAAAAATTAATGCGGACTGGGGTTTATGAAAGAATTCGAGGTTGGATGGCGAGGCAATCGGTGTTAAGATATGAGTGGAGATGGAGAAAGGGAGTGGCAGTGGCTCATCTAACCCTATTGTATCGGATGTGATTGTGGTTCTTGTATGGCGAGGTCCTGAAGAGAGGATGTTGCTGAGATGGGAATTGGTAGGGACGACGAGTTCTTGGGCAGGAGTAAATACTAAAGGATGAGCGGGGTCTGGGAAAGGTAAGACGGGTAGAGTTTGAATAGAGTGAAGACGGGAGTTTATGGTTTGAGGTGGAGGTGAGCGAAATGCGGTACTGCAGTGTGAAGATTAGTTACAGACCCTGAATGAGTCATGGCTGAGAGAAGTGTCTCGAGTTTTAATTTTAGGGTAGATGGGTGTTGATGGAGAAGGTGAACGTGGTCATGATGCGAGAGGTGTTGTAACGGAAAGTTGTGACTAGTGGGCCACGGATAGAGTGGTCTTGAGGGTGGAGCATTAAATCGTGATGGATGCAATGTTTAAATAGGAGAACTAAAAGTCTTGTGAGTTGGGACCGCACGCTAGAATCTACCCTAGAGTAGAGGGTATGTTTTAAGCCTTTTGTGGTTATTTGTGAATGGTAGTGAACTATGGTCGTGGAAATTAGAAGCGAAAAAGTGTTATTTTTTATGCTATGTGAAATGTGCTGAAAGTGGTCATGGTGTTTCAGGTATGGCACAAATTGTAGGGGCACTGCCTAGGGTGTGGAAAAGAATATAATAAATTGGAGTAGAAATGAAACGTATCGATAAGAGAGAGACGTGGGTGGTGTGGTTGAAAGAGAATGGGAGTATGAATGAGGAGAATAGCCTGAATGTATGATTGAGGAGATCGTTTGGTCATGGTGGAAACGGATTGAATGAAAGTCGGTTGGTAGAGGGTTTAAGCGATGTATATGGTGGTAAGATGTGTTGTTTTGGTCAGAAAGCCGGAGAAACGCGCTTCGGGAGACCAAAGAGAATAGGGGCTTGAGCTCGGGTACGAACGGTAATGTTGAAGGGAGAGAAGTTGTTGAGTGTTGTGTGTCAGAGGGGAGAATCAATGAGCGTAGCCCGTGTTTAGGAAGAGAAATGGCGGGGTTTTGTAATGGGGGCATGGTTGTGGGTCCGCACACTGGGCCAGGGGCATGAAACGGCTTACATTGCGATGTTACATAGTGAGGGTCCGTTCGGGCTTCTCCATGGTTGCTGCTAGGGTGGATTTTCCTTGGTTCTGTGGACGCGCTATCTCACTAATTAAAATGTAGGGAGTTCACAAGTGTGCAGGGGTGGCGGCGTTAGAAGGGCTGGGGCTGTGATTCTTTTCGACGTTTGTTCATGGTGTCACTCACTGCTTTTTGCTGCCTTTACGGAACTGCGTTGTACAGCACGGCTGTACCGTGTATGCCGCCGGTCATCAGTGTTAGCGGGGAGGCAAAGAGGGGAAGATGTGTAAGAAAGAAGATAGAAATTAGAAAGAAAGAAATATAGTATATGTTATCATATGTTATAGTAATAGTATATACGTGATAGTGAGTGATATGATAGTATATGAATAGACTTGTTTAGGTATAAGTATAGATATATGTAGCTATAACTGCTGTAGATAATTAATATGATATGAGTTATTATGTGAAGTAGACTAGTTTATGAATATGATAATATATCATATTTACTATTATGAGTAATAGTAATAGGTATAGATATAATATATATTAGTAGTATATAATAGATTTTATCAATATATATTATATATATACGGGTTATACGTATAATATAGCTATACTTATATACTGACACGGTATAATAGCGTACTAACTTGTTTGGGTGAAATGAAGGACATGGAATTAAGTATTAGAAAATAAGTTTCGCAAAAATTTTTTGGAAATTAAAAAAAAAAAAAAAAAATTGGAAGTTCAGTAATTTTTAAGAAAAACATTTAATAAAAACAGTAAAAATGAAATTGTTTCTCACATCTGTGGAGTTGAGATTCTTTTTCTCGTTCGGAATATGAAGAGGAGTTATTGTGCAAATGTAATCCCTTTCCATGAGAGATTTCAAAGGTTTTTTGTCGTAATAAGGATTCTCCAGATTTCTGAAAGGGAAAAATACAAGAAATTGATCAAAATTATAAATCCACTAAAGACACTCAATTAAATTTCATTTTTATAGAAAAAAAAGCTCTACGATTTACAAATATAAAAATAATTTTTTATTTTAATATTAGTTTAACAAATTTAAATGAATGAAAGAGCAAAGTTACTTAGATGGAGAGTGAAATTAATGAGGAAGGGAAGAGGAAAACACGGAGCTTGGAATAAATGATAACGTGAAGAGATGAAGAATGAAGGGTTAGTTAGATGGAGTGGGAGGGTTGGTGGGGGGGGGGTGTGGGTGTGGGGGGTGTTGTTCCTGAAGGGGAGATGTCAACCATACTTACCTTTTCTTGTCCCTGTCTTTGTGCAAAAAGACATACATTCCAAAGAGAACTAAAAAAACCAAGACAATGGCAATGCAAGCACCGCCTGCGATGGATGCCGTCTCTAGGAGAACCCTCTCACGGGCGGGCAAGTAAGACCCGTCTAAGTCCTTAAATTCACATCTTGGTCCCATGTAACCTTCGGCACATCTGTTGTTATAATTATATAATATAATATGATATATAATATATGATTATATATATATATATAGTATAATACTATATATATATATATAAGTATATATATTATATATATAGGATATATCTATATATATATATATTATATATATAGTATATATATATTCGTATATAATATATATATAGCTGGTATGTGTGTGGGGTCGAACAGCACGTCTTAGTTTCAATTTGTGCTCTGTAAAGGCTTAATTAAAAGGCAAAATCTCTAATCATAGGTATTATAAAGGGGATGGCATCGCAACACTCAAAGTCTTTTACCCCCTTCCGAATTGTGAGTGAAGAAGAGCCAGGCGTCCCCCCCTCTCCCCCAACAGCTTATCTCTCCTTCTACGAGACGACCTCTGCAGATTCATACGCCGTGATAATTATTTAAAAGGAAAGAGAAAAATTAAGGGGGAAACAGTTCTGCTTATTTTCTGGTAATTCTCTCACAACAATATTATATATATAATATATAATATTAATATATACTATATAATGTATACTGTAGTATATAATATATATAGTAGTATATATATATAACTATATAATCAGTATATATATATAACTTATATAGTATTTAGGTATTATTATTTATATATATGAGGGAAGAAGGGAGGAGAGGAGAAGAAGGAAGCGAAGAGGGAGACGGTGGTGAGCAGCTGCCGCCGGATTGCTGCTTCTGCTCGCTGCATCGGCTTTAGTCATCTCGCCGGGTAAACAAGAATTATGCCTTTAGGCAATTTGAACATTCCTGGAAAAATGAAGGGGAAATACAATATATGCAAGGGTATTGAAGGGCGGGAGGGAATGCGGAGGGCGCAAGTGTGTATGGGGTCTCGCGGAAGCGACAGGGGGTCGCAAAGCTTGTTGGTTCCCTATAGATGAGAGTACGCTCTTTTGGTGTAAAAATAGCGGATACACACTCCCACATTAGGAGGGACCCGAGTAAATGTCGTTTAAGTAATATTAATGTGTCAAAAACGTGTCGCGAAAAAATAAAAAATCGACTTTTTTAGCTATATATATTTTAACTCTTTGAGAGAGGAAAATTTCGCCAGTTTGAAGACGAGGGAACAAGTATAGTATATATATGTAGTAGTACTATAGTATATATATGATATAAGTTCCCTAATTATATATAATATTATCGTATATAATATATGATATGTATATAGAGGTAAGTTATAGTATATATATTATTATATATATATACTTATATATATATATAAAATTATATTAATATATATATTATATATATATATAATAATATATATATATATATGAATAGAAAGAAACTTGCGTAAGAGAAGGAAAGCGATAGTGGAGTGATGTGAAGATGTTAAGTGATGAGTGATTAGCATCACATTTTACGTGTTCGCATTTCGGTGTGGAGGATGAAGACGTCATGTTGCAATGTATTATTAAGGTCAACTTTTTCGCTTCACTTTGTGGCTTACCCAAAGTCCTAAAAACTATTCTATTAAAATAGGGAGAGGAAAACAACTTTTTTAACAAATAAATTTTAGTTCCCAAGTTCAGGACTCTCACAATATATAATACTTATATAATATATATATATATATATGTATATATGTATAATATTAATATAGTATATAATATAGGTACGTATGATAGTACTATATATTATTATGTATATAAATACTATATATATGTATATATATATATCATAAATATAAATATATATATATATATAGTATCTATATATTATATATACTAATATTATATAATATATATATATATATATAATACTGTATTAGTATATATAGTAGTATATATATATTATATATATATATATATATAGTATATATACTATAATATATATATGTAAGTTTGAGACGATGATGAAAAATTTGACGAAATGAGCTTTATACGTAAATTTTTTGACGGATGATGTTAATGAAAAGTATAATTTTAAAAGTTTTCTTCCATCCTCCTCTCTCCATTCTCTGCTCTGTTTCTTCTCTGCTCTCCTCCTCTATATATTACTATTAGTATAGATATTAGTATAGGATATATATGATACGGGAATAGTATATTATAGTTATATCAAAAGTATATACTATATATCGATATAATATAGTAAGATTATTATATTATTATAATGAGTATGTATATATATATATATTATATATATAGAGCTTGGTAAGACAGGGGGTCGAGGGGTCAAGCGTATCCGACATTGAAATTATTTAGCCGATTCAAAAAAGTGAAACTAAACTAACTAACTACTATACCCTAATAACTTAATAATAAGTCTCGTTGAGTTAGGAGTATGACCCTGCCGACAAACTCATTTGGAAGAGGAACGGCTTGGTTTGCAATCCTCCGCGAAGCAGGTTTGGAGTTTTTATTTTTCCTGGGAGCCAAGAGAAAAAAATCAAACCCGAACTGCGAACACCGTTTGGTGGCTCTGGATTGGGGATAGCCCGGGGCCTAAAGTTCGATTTTTCTGCTTAGTTTCACCCGGCTACCACCCGCTGGTGTTACTCCTCTAAAGAGATGGGGGATAAAGCACGTTTTTTAAAAGGAAGTTTGTTTATATACATAGATATATAATAATAAATAATAATAATGAATAACATATTATAATAATAATTAATAAATGAAACTATAAAGAAGTATTTATTAATGAATCGGAGGAGACATGTCTTGTGGTGGTGTATCGATATTTCTTAGTCAAGTGGGTCACTAGGTTTCTCTGTAGTTGTAATAGAGATAGAATGATTTTAACCAGGGATTTCAATGTAACGGTTTTCCAGATTTTGCCAGAATGCTTAACAAAGTTGGCTTAATCTCCAGTACCGGGAATAATGATGAGTTCATAAGATTTAAAACGATGAGGGCTGTAATCGTTGATGTATGAGGCAGCGTTCATTCACCTTCTGTTCAGGACTAATTAGTTCTCTCTCGTGCATAATCAAGAGTTTGCAAATCGTGGCTTGTTTCCTCCGTTGGCCATTTCACAAGACTAGAGACACGTGCATATCGGGGGTGAATAAATTCCTCGGGTATCTCCTATCACTTCTCGCTAATTTTCATTCAGACAGAAATCGTTGCATGGGTAGCTCTTCGACGAGCAAAAGTCGGGATTTCGATTCAAGCGAACGTTGCGTTAACCTCCTTGTTTTCTCCTACTGAAAATTCTCTCTTCGCTCCTTTGTTCTTCTATGCTCCTGCTGTAGGCCTGGGACATTTCCCTTCTACAGACCCGTTCTCTTCTCAGGTGTCCTATGCCTTGTTGCCTTGTGGATTAACATTTGAATGGTTGCAGGACCCCGTGAACTCTTGACCTAGTACGGAAAGGCGGGAAGCCCGGATGGCATTCCTCCCGAGTTTTGATGGAAAGTGTGGTTCCGTGCTATCCTAAGCAACGTTCGTTTCAACTATACTCTCACTCGTCTCAAAACTAGCCACTTTCCCTTAGTGGTGGAGAGCTCGCTAACATGTCTCAACCTTATTCGACAAAAAGGAAGACGGCCTCTCACATAATTCTAACAATGCCTGTATACCCTCTGCACTTGCTATCTATTCTAAGATCCTTATGAAAGCTTTCTCAACTCATGCTCTTGCTTAAGATCCATCTATGAAAACTGCATTCCGGAGTCGGCATCAGTAGACTTTCGACGCTTCGAGGGTCTATTGGCGCATATATGCTTTCCTAATCTGAGTACGTCGATTATGGTATTTCGCACTCTTAGGAACCTACTTGGAAGACGTTGCGTGCGTTGGGGTTTCGACATAACTAGCAAGAGCATTGACACGGGTAATTAGAAGATTATGAAGGTCAATTTACTCTCCAGCTCCCTCCCTTCCTCTTGTGCTTACTTATGTCTAGCTTTCGTTTGCGATCGCTCAATGGTCGAACTGTTGTTGATGAGGGCGAGTCCTTGGCTTGCTGTGTTTCTGGAATAACTTAGTTGGGGTTTTCCCAGGGGTTCTGTCTTATCTCCCTACTCTTTCATTCAGATGTTTCTTGACTCACCATGCACCTCTTAACCTCTATCCACATCATGATGCGGATGGAGGTGACCCTTCATTCTTCAACTGGGCGATTATCTAATTTCTGCTCCATCTTGTTGAGCTTGCTAGGAATTTGGGCTCTCGTCTTACTCTGTTCGCGATCCTATACATCGCTGATTACCTGGAGAACTTTTCGGATGTGGAGGGGGTCGTCTCAAACGGTGTGTGTGAATGTACCAATTTTCGTTTAGAAAAACTCTTCAACTTCTACATAGTCCTCACTCCTCTGACGCCAAACGACCGTCTAACTTTTCCTATCTCTTCCGTTAGATGGTGGTTCTATGCGTGAGATTGTATGGTTCGTCCTCTCATGTTGACAAATAATAGTGAAGCATCTATGGGCCTTTGGCTCACATAATACAAGAAATGTCTTGGAGAACTCATAACACAATGGTTTCCAGGGATGCCTCACAATAGAAACATGAGGTGGTTCTATTTTAGATCTCTGCGAGACTTTTTTTTTCTCTCAGTTTGCTACAGCTATAAAAGGGGTCTCGATCGCCGATGGAGTACTACTTTCATATCAGGGGGGGCCGGGGGGGTGGCGGCTCTGGTTTCACCGACTTTTGACAGGGTCGCCGTCAAAGGCCAAAGAGGCTATAATATCTGTTCTGTACTTAAGCAGTTCACTTGACACTCGTAAGTAGATCTCTTTGCGGCGGCGAGTTGCCACTCGGTGCTTGTTCATCCTATCCTATATGGTACCTGTAATAGTCTGCAGGCGGCTAGGTGCTCGAGGGAAGCTTATGGCATCCCCGCGATCCAACGGCACCGTTTCCAACGCCCTCGAGAACAAGGGGTGCTGATATCTGCACACGAGTTTTTGTGTTGACATTGGTAACGGTCGGGGCTAGTTCGCACTTTGGTTGGCGTCCTTTTTCCCACTACCCGTTCTGTTGCTGTGGTGAGATTCTCTACATTTCTGCAATGTTAAGTGATCCGGATGTCTAATATGCTTCCTCACTTTAAAAGCCTGCGTCTGTGTCTGCATAATGCGTGAATTTTGACGCTAAGATGGTTAACTTTTGAAGTGTACTCAGCAAAAACCCCCCCCTGTTCCCCAGACCCCTGTTTGGAAAATAGGGCTCTGCCCTCGTGATGTGGGTGGTTGACACTGGTAAAAAAAAATCTCTTGGGATGGGGCAGATAATGTGCGCAAATGAATGCAATCCTCCGATACTTAGGCACCTCACTGATTCCCATTCCAAAATATCATTTAGATTATCCCAAAAACATCGCCCTCTTCAACATTATCCTCAGATGAACGCATCATGTCGCAAACCACAGCAAATTTGTTGGAGAATGATCTCTTTTCAATTTAAATTCTAATCTTTATGCATTCATAGTAACTCACATTTGTGGACACACGAGAAATCTACCATGGGTCTGATACAGCACAAGTCACTCATCAGAATTGCAATCCTTCTATCCACCTCTCATACTTTCAATAAGCAACATGGCGGCGCATTCACCCGTCACACCAGCAACACCAACTGCTTTTGAAACACGAAATGTTGCGTAGCGCTTTGTTCATGTCAGCAGCGAGCAAATCAAATTTGCCCTTCTAAATACACGCATCACCTCTCTCCTCTTCTTTCCTCACCATTTATTTCTTTTTAACATTCATCCATGGTACCCATGCACGATTCATGAGTATCATTCTTTTCGCGAAAAGAGAGGAAGGATTCGCATAGTACAGTCTTACCAGTCGCTGGAGCAGCGAGGGAGCATTTTCTCCCCAGAGCACCTGGCAATTAATATTGCTGGCAAAAGAAAACGTTGTATATCTAGTGCGGAGCCGTAAGCCTAACTCAACCGAACCGTCCCTTATTGCGGTCGCCTCATTAGCAGAACAACGCAGGACCATACGAATGTGTGGCATGTTTTTCACCGTTCACCTTCAGCATACAAGGGATCTGGTAGGTGGGATAGGGGATGCTTCTGTCCTATAGATGGTTGTCCTAGAATGGAGGGTGTGGTGGTATATAGTATGTGTAATAATGTATGGTGGATAAAAGTGCGTGGTTGTCTCAGCAGAAGATGTGTCCTGGAGAGTGATATGTGGATTATGAGAACGCAGAAACAGAAAAGGCACAAACCGCTAGGCCTTGGAGAGTTTCATAACCTACCGAGTATTAGGCAAAAGGTGGCGTATAATCTGACGTGATGTCGTAATATGTTTACTATATTAGTATATACTTATTAGTTAATACTTAATTTTATTAGTACTATAATAGTAGTAGTAGTATGCGAGTTGATTTTAGTAAATAAGGTATTAGTATAATATATATAATATCTAGGCGTACCGGATTTTCTATCAGTTCTATATGTCAATGATATAGATTTGAAGTTAGTATGATTATTATGATATAATACCGTGGTAGTATGATAATAGTATAATATAGTGGGTGGTATAGAGTAGAATATATAGAACGATAGTATATATATTATATAAGATTAATATTAGTAACTTAGAATAGTAGATACTATTTAACTACTATATTACCTATTAGTAGTATATAAATTATAACGTATGATGACGTCAGGGGTATTATACTGATATACTAGTATAATATATTATTATATAGTATCCATAAGTATATATACTAGAGTTATAGTACGCGGGGATATATATATTATATATATAATTTATATGTATACGGTTACTATAAGCTATATATACTCACCCCTATAGGTACTATATAATATCAGTATATATATTATAGTAGATATATATGGGTAGTATATAATATACTAATAAGTTACCGTTAGTATATAAGTACTAATTAGTATATATATAGGTATTATAATATGTTATATCGTGAAATATAAGTGGTTATGAGGTGTCAAAGTGCCGAAGACGGTAGAAAATTTTCCCACGAGTTGGGGGAAGTTCCCTCCCAAATGAGAGCCAATTTAAAGGAACCGGACATGCCCCGATATAGCGACGTTTTCTTAAGTGTTCGCAAATAGAGAAGATAATTGGGACAGATAGAGAAAGGAGAGTGTGTTTGTGTCGCAAGACTTGCACCAGAGGTGTGGAGTTATCATGGCAAGATTGGGAGCATAGCAAGTTTAAAGCGCATTTGGGGTAAGATAAGTGTGGTTGTCGATGAAGAAAGGAGGAGACTGTGTAGAAAGGCGATGTCGCTCGACAGCACGGCGTAACTCATGCGTTAATTAATGGACAGGGGTAATCGATGTGCGGGGGTAAGGGAGGAAGAGAAGAGGGAGAACTGAGAGAGGGTAGTGAAGAGGATGGAGGAGTAAGGAGAGAGAGGCGATCGGAGGAGAAAGAGGAGAGGAGAGGTAGAGAGAGAGAGAGATGAGAGAGAAGCAGATGAGTGCAAGTGCTAGAAGAGAGGCATTTATGTCGAGAGAGTGTGGATTGCTTGAAGGGGTTGCGTAAGTGGTGTTATGATGTGATTGTTAGTCGATTATGATAAGAGGGCGCTTGACTGTAAAAGTGAGGAGCTGATGGGGATAGAGAATTGGAGTGAGACAGTTAGCTCGCACGATGATATGTACGTGATAGTTGAAGGTAGCTTATTGGTGCGCAGTGTTGATGTGAGGCTCGCGTGAGTGTTAAGTGAGGTGTGCAGCGTGAGATATGATGTGGAAGTCCGGACTGGGGCTACGCAGTAGACGCAAGGAGGGAAAGAGGCAGTACGGTCATGGAGAAGGGAGTAGGAGATGAGAGTAGACTGCTGGATAGAGGCGAGAGTAGGCAAATAAGAGATGAAAGTGAGTGAGTGAGAGCATGAAGCCGATGTGGAGTTGAGATATGGAAGTGTTGGAGTCTTTGAGTGAGGGATGATTGAGTATGAGAGAGATAGAGACGGATGAGGGCGAGAGTGAGATGGCAGGAGAGCTGGAATGTAGAGGGGTAGATAGATGGAGGCACGAGATGAGTAGGCGGA
>JABUQX010114938.1:10000-17500 GCA_015478945.1 Trachelipus rathkii
AGAATTCAACAACATATCCTTTTTAGACATTCAAATCACCAAAAATTCCACAGACTACAATCTAAGCATATACCGGAAACCTACTTTCACTAATTTAGCTCTAAATTTTTTCAGCCATGTCCCTTTCCGCAACAAATGCGACAGAATAAAAACTTTAATTTACAGAGCTTTTCACCTGACCTCCAACTATATATTGAAATATACATATAATAATAATTCACCTTTTAAATTAAATATTACAAATCTAATCTCTTTCCTTAATCATTTATTTATACGTTAATAAAAAGATTCTTAAACAAATCATTTACCACTCATGATCCCATACTGTCAGCATCTAAGAAACCCTTTTATATTAAACTTCCCTACTATGACCACCTCTATACCAAACTAAAAAATGATCTTAAATTTTTACATAATTGTTGCCCCCATTTGAAATTTATTTTTATTTTTACCCCCAATTCTTCTATAGACTCTCTCCTAAGTCACAAAGACCCCTACCGACTCCTTTACGTTCGTCTGTTGCTACAAATACTCTTGTGGTGCTTGTGCTAGCACCTATGTTGGTAACTCTTTGCGCCAGCTCTCAGTTAGGACAGACGATTACAGAGGCTGTTCGGGCAGAACCGGAACCTTTTTCACTTCACCACCCCTTCCAGTATTAGAAATCATAGTTTCGCGAAAAATCACCCTATAAATCCAACCCACTTCACTATTTTATCACAAACCAACCAACTACAAGATTTAAAAATTTTAGAATCAATCTACATAGCCACTCTTAACCCATCACTCAATAGCGACAGTGGCCAGTTCCATCTACAATTATTCTAAATTTTATCATGTGTTTTCGACAATTAAGTTTTATGTGATATAGCAACGTTTTTAAATTATTATTGGTCACATGCTACCAAGAATCCTACTACTATTATAATATTAGTAAGTTATCCTGTGATAGAATAGCCAGTTTGCCGAAAGGTCGAAATTTATTGGAATCAAGATCCATCATAAATGTAACGCTGTCCAAACTTAAATAAGTGTTAAATAAACAAATATTTCATAAAGACTTTGATTTATTCAAAAAAAACTTTAGAGCTTTTAGGTACTGCTTTTCATTATTAAAACATATTTCCAAGGATAGCAAATGTCTATAATATATATATAATATATATATAATATATATATAATATTATATATTATATATATATATATATATATATAATATATATAATTAATATATATATTATATATATATATATATATATATACTTTATATATATATATAATTTCATCTGTCGCCAAGAGTAAGTTTAATGAAGTATCCCATGAACGACTGAGTAATGTAGCTTCTCCGTGACGTATACGAGTGGGTAGCTACATGTTACCTAGGCTACATATCATACGAATTTTAACCAGATTTTATAAAGGCAGTCTTGCACTTACAATACTGTTTATGTAATGGGCGTGTGTTCTACCTGTTAAGTTTTTGCATTACATCTATTTTGTGTATGGGCGTGTTTTTCTATCGCGTTACGTTTGCGAATGCAGGTAACATATAAGAGCAGCTACGCTATCTAATTCTGGTTGTTGAAATGTACCAAGTCTGCCCCTGAGGATATTTGCTTCTTTAACAAAGCTTATGGGATGCCACTCTATCGAGGACTATGATTTTTAAGTGGCACAAAGCTTTCAAAGAGAGCCGAGAAAATGTTGAAGATGACCTCGTTGTGGAAAACCAATCTAGTCAACAAAACGATGAAAATATGGAATCTTGTAGCTCTTGTGATGGAGAGAGACCGCCGGTTCAGTGTCAGAGTGATTGCAGAAGAAACTGGTTTTAATAAAAATGCAGTTCATAGAATTTTAACGAACCCTTTGCACATGCGAAAAATTTGTGCAAAACTAGTGCCGAAGGACTTGTCTGTGGAGCAGAAGCGAACGGTCAAAATTGTCAAGAATTATGCTTGATAGACCGAAATGGTGAACAATTTTTGGATAAAGTATATAACAGAAAAAAAAGGGGGTTTTTTGAGAACAACCCAAAAACAAAACGGGAAAAGGAAGAAATTGGCAAAAAAAATTGTCCTCGTCGAAGAAAGCACGTACTGAGCAAGTCCAGGTGAAAACACTGGATTATTGTTTTTTCGACGAACCGCTGGTATTGTGCACAGGGAATTTGTACCTTCGGACAGAGAGTTAATCATGTCTTTTACAAAGATGTCTTGGAAAACGACTTCGAAAAACGAGTTCAGAGAATCAGAACAGACATTGGCAGACCATTGGGTGTGCACCACGATAACGTGCCATCTCACACTGCGCTCTCAATTATAGAATTTCTGGCGAAGAAAAACATTCAAGTACTTCCACATCCTCCATACAGTCCAGATCTAGCTCCGCGATTTCTACCTCTTCCCTAAGTTAAAAATGAAGTTGAAGGGTCATCATCTTTTGTTACGATGGGGAAAACATAAAAAATACTGTAACACGTTAACTAAACACACTTCAGGAAATGACTTCCGGTACTGCTATGAACAGTGGAAGAAATGTTGCAACCGCTGAGTAACCTCCCAAGGGTCATACTTCGAAGCAGATAACTTGTAATTTCAGGCAAGTCCAATACATAATTAAATACGACATCGGTACACTACCTTTGGGACATAATATATATATATATTAATATATATAATTATATATATAGTATAATATATATATATATATATATATATATATATATATATATATATATATATATATATATTTATACTATATATATATATATATATATATATATATATATATACTTATATATATATATATATATATATTTATATATATTATATATATATATATATATATATATATATATATAATATATATATTATATATAATATATATTACTATATAATATATATATATAGTGATTCCAAACCTCTGCGACAAACTCGAAGGGCTGATAGAGCAACGATAAGGACATTTAATTGTTAAATAACCTATGTTGTATGACGCTCGTTTCAAAGTTACGGATGATATAAGGTAAACCACGTGATGTGTGTGACGCGTCGCATGTAGTTTACCGACGATTTAGGTTACTCAATTTTAATGTGTTTGTGCGTGCGTACAAGTGTGTACGCTTAACGTCCTTCGGAAACACGTGGCCAATACCCTTACCTTGCCCAATTCATCGTTGATTCAGAACAGTGTAGGCATCGATTACGAATCGGGATCACTACACTCTTCTGAGTTAACGACATGATAATGATTTACGTCGGCGAATCAGGTAATGGACGAAGAGCGCACCCATGTACCAAACGGTTTCCACACAGAAATTACACCCCCACCACTCAATGTTTGCTCGCCTTCATCAGCTCCTTCGAGATAATGGGACCTTCTCCCCGTGTGCGTGGTGGAAGACCCCGTAATACGAGGACTCCTGCGTCTGAAGAAGAGGTGCTTAGAGAGTCGCAAACGACCCGTCGACTAGCACACGCGCCATTGCCCATGCCATTGGTTGAAATCAGTCGTCTGTGGTTCGGGTCTTGCAGGAGCAAAGCCCATGCATAACACCTACAGAAAGTACAAGGACTTGAGCCAAACGACTTCGCACCCCGTGTACGACGCACACATACATAACATTAGAATACCAAAATCTCCGGTTACGAATAACGCGAGTCAAGAACATCACGTGGTATTACCTTAACATCAATCCGTAACTCTTGAAAACGAAGCGTCATACACATAGCTTATTTAAGAATTAAATGTTCTTTATCGGTTTGCTCCTATCAAGCCTCGAGTTTGTCCGCAGAGGTTTTAAACCTACCCTGTTATAATATATATATATATATATATATATATATATATATACTTATATAATATATATATTATAATATATATAAATATTATATATATATATATATATATAATATATATATATATATATATATATATATATATATATATATATATATATAAAGGCATGCGGCGATTGAAGCAAGGGAAGCAATGCTTTCCTAGTAAATAAAAAATAATATAATTTCAAAAATTGAAATAATTCAATTTTAAGTAAATACATTAATTATTACAATTAATCTTTCTATTTTATAAATTTTTTGTTTGATTGTTAATCACAAATAGTATTCAATAAGATGTATTGTCTATAATTCGTTAGTCGGTTGCTGTTTTGGTGTGTGTTTGTGTGTGTGTGTGTGTGTGGTGTGGTGTGTGTGTGTGTGTGTGTGTGGTGTGTGTGTGTGTGTGACTGAGAGAGAGAGAGAGAGAGCAAAGTAATATTCTGACTGTATTATAAGTAAATGACAAAAGGATGCTTTTAAGATAAAAGGATCCTTTTCCGCATAAATTACTATTTTTCTTTTTTTTTTTACCAGTCAATCATTAAAAATTAGCTTCTTCCTATTCAAAAGCACAATTTCCAGCTTATAATACGAAATTAATTAAAAACATTAAAATTCTGTTATTAAAAACATTTATTAAAAGAAGTAGAGAAGCGCCCTCGCAGCGAAGAAATTACCTCCAATTTTGGCATATGGTGTGTAGGGCCTCCCGTGACATTCCAGCTCCCAATGGTTCACCTTTTTATTTTGCGTTCATATACACACTCATCCTCCATACAACATCTTACAGGCTCCACTTTTTATTCACATAACATTAGGAACGACCGGGCCCCGGCCCCGGCCCCGCCCCGGCCCCGGCCCCGGGCCCGCGGCCAACCCCGGCCCCGGCCCCGGTCCCCGGCCAAAAATCAGGGAAAAACCGGGGTTTTCTACCGGGTTAACTGTAAATGTTCAGTAAATACGAAGGTCTAAAAATCATACATTAAAAGACTATATTTAATCCATCACTCTTCGTTCATAATTGATGCAAAAATAATATAAAAATACCTAAATAAATCAATTTTTTTTTGGTATTTACTATGATTTCAAATTAAAATTGAGGCCACAATTATAATTTTTCCGAGTTTTTACCATAAAATATTCGAAATTTGACATATAAAAGGTATTAGGAAAAGGAAATAAAAATAATAGTTAAAATATTAATGTATTTAATTATTTAAAAGTAAATATCTTTAAGAAAATCAAATATTTTCCAAAATCTCTTTTCAAAAATTTTTTATTAATGAAATTAATATATAATATAATATATATATTATATATATATATATATATATATTATATTATATATATAGATATATTTATATATATATATATATATAAACTATAATATATATATATATATAATATATAATATATATTATTATATATATATATATATAATATATTTTAGAGAGAAAGCCCTTGGATTCTTTTTTAGTTATGCTTTACTGTCACTTCATTTTATTACTAAATGTACACAAATTAAAAACATTGTTAAAGACACTTTTTTTTAATGAAATAAATTTTAAAAAGGAAAGCTAATTTTCGTCCCGACACGCGAGACCTCTTCAGGCTAAGGGACTGGATTTCTTTCTTGATCTTCATCAGTTCAATTGTTTCAGTTGGTCTGCTATTTTCTTCATGGGGTTGTTGAAATATTTTGATGTTTTCAGATATTCATTCATTTTGTTTAAAATCTATCTTAACTTCACCGGGATGCTTATTTTAGTTGTTACTATTATAAATGCAAAAGGATTCCATGATTTTGCGATGGTTCGTGTGATTGATATTTCTGATCATCTTTATATTGTTGATATTGATAGGGTGGCCTGTGTTACGCCTATGACTTGTTAAAGCTGAATTATGCTGTCCTTGTGCAGGTCATCTGTATGTTGATTTTTTCTTCTTTGCAAATCTATGGTTTCACCTAAATATGTTTTATTGCAAGTATTGCAGGGGTTGTGAATATATACAGCTTTGGGGAGATTTTCTTTCGTTTTGTTGGGGTTTGAGAATGTTTTTTAAGGAGATGTTATTTGATGGAATGAGGGTTATATTTTTGGTAATATTTGTTTTAACGAATAGTAATGTTAATTGAGGAATTGGTAAAAAAGGAGTGTTGCTATTTTTCGGGGGAAGGTGCTATAGTACCTCTTTTTTGCTTTGTTAAATGCTTTTTTGATGAAAAACTCAGATAATAAAGTGATTTGAAAGTAATTGTGGATGTATTTAGTTTCTTGTGCTAGAAGAGGGGGAGAGCATATACGAAAGGCACGGAGAAATAGAGATGACAGAACAGCTAATTTTGTGTTTGGGGAATGATTAGATAGCCAATGTATATAGTTTGGTGCGAATGTTGGTTTTCTATATATAGTAAATTGCAAGTAATTGTTTTTCCATGTGATTAAGGTATCGAGGAAGGGGATAGAGTTGTTGGAAGCCTTTCTATCAGTATACTGACACTGAAGGATGGAATAGAGTTAATTAGTTTAGGGCAATCACTTAGGGTTTGGTGTTGTGAGGAGGAGACAAAAATGTCATATACATATCTAATCCATATAAACCATTGTTTAATAAAGGGTGGGTAAAATATGATAAAATTCTGTTAGTTCCATATATATGTTACTGAGTATGGGAGACAGTGGGGATCCCATATTCAGGCCGAAAGTTTGTTTGTAATATTTGCTATGTATACTGAACTGAAGGATGAAAGAGAGATTAATGAGCTGTTTTAATATATGAAACGGGAAGGCCAATCTCTCATTACAACATAACTTCTTTCATTTTAATGGCAAATATTACAAACAAACTTTCGGCCTGAGTATGGGATCCCCACTGTCTCCCATACTCAGTAACATATATATGGAACTAACAGAATTTTATCATATTTTACCCCACCCTTTATTAAACAATAGTTTATGGATTAGCATATGTAGATGACATTTTTGTCTCCCCTCCCTCACATCACCAACCCTAATGATGTCCTAAACTATATTAACTCTATTCATCTTTCAGTTCAGTATACGATAGAAATGCCTTCCAACAACTCTATCCCCTTCCTCGATACCTTAATCACATGGAATAACAATTACTTGCAATTTACTATAATAGAAAACGCAACATTCGCACACAACTATATACATTGGCTATCTAATCATTCCCCCAACACAAAATTAGCTGTTCTGTCCATCTCTATTTCTCCGTGCCTTTCGTATATGCTCTCCCCCCCCCCCTAACAAAAAAAAAAAAAAACATCCACAATACTTTCAAATCGCACTTTACAATCCTGAGTTTTTCATCCCAAAAGCATTTACAAAGCAAAAAAGAGGTGCTATAGGCACCTTTCCCCCGAAAAATGGGAAACACCTCCTTTTTACCAATTCCTCAATTACCATTATATTCGTTAAAACAAATATTAGCAAAAAATATTACCCTCATTTCCATCAAATACAATCACCTTAAAAAAACATTCTCAAACCCACAAAAACGGAAAGAAAATCTCCCCCAAAGCTGTAAATATCACATCCCCTGCATTACTTGCAATAAAACATATATAGGTGAAAACATAGATTTGCAAAGAAGAAAAAAATCAACATACAGATGACCTGCACAGGGACAG
>JABUQX010114939.1:0-19879 GCA_015478945.1 Trachelipus rathkii
GTTGGGATGAAGGTTTACTTGGCATGTGTCCAGGAGACAAGAGAAAATTAACTATTCCACCAGAATTGGCATATGGTGATCGTGGAGCTGGAGATGTCATACCTGCAGGTGAGATTTTTTATTGCAATTGGCAATTTTCGTTAACCAGTTTTAAATAATGTGCTTCTATTTTTGTTTTTCTTTATTGTTAGATTGTCGTGTATTTGTTGAAATCATTTTTGTACATTTTATATTATACATCTAGAGTCCGTTAGTTTTTTGTTCTCCTAGATTTTTAGTTTATTTTATTATATTTTGTATTATAATATATATACATATATGCGGTATGTATTTTTTATTTAATGTTATTATTCATATTTATTTTCCCATAATATTTTAGCTTGATTATTGTTATATATTAATTCTAAAATGTCATTGTCATTGACTTTGATTTTTAGTTATTAGGTTCAATTTATTTCCTTATTACTCTTCTTTGTTTACTTGTTTCTTTTCACATGTAAAAAGTAATAGCTCCATGGGAAAACTCAAGGGGGAAGTAATTGTGGCATAGTGAGTAAACCAATAATGTTTGGCATAATTTATTACTATAATGTCTACCATGGGTTGTATAATATAGTATACGGATGGGGACTAATCATGACCTGACAATTGTTGTCGTTAGCAAATTTTTATGGTTATCAATTATGGTTCCTTAATTTGGAGGAATTAGATGGTGTGTTATCCCAATGGAATGATATCGTTTATTTAATTCATTGTGATGAGTAACACAATAAAATCAATCACATTCAATGGTTTAGTTTATTGATTTCAATATATTCTTGGCGATTATGAGCATACAAGTCATTAATGGATTATATTACGATAGTTATAATTTTTAGCGTTTAATTAAATAAATCTCTATTTAACGTAAAAGATAAGTAAATCATTAATAATGTATAGATATATAATTATTAAACATATCTTTATTTGTAATCTGTGGGATAATAATAACTATTATGAGGATATAGATAGAGATGGTTATCCGAGTATTGCTGATATGATTATGATATGAGAGATGTTGTGATATTGTCAATAGATAAATTTGAAATTTTGATATGTTGACGTTTTAACGATATGTACAATTTGTATGATAATGGAAAGAGGATTAGGATTTCAATATAATAATTAATATTAACCTGCCTATTTTTATGATTTATATAGTATAATATAATTTGATCATTACTTGTTCTGCCGTTTTTTTAATTAATTCATAAATTTTATATTTTGTGAAGTAATTAGTACATAAATTTATTTAATATTATATCAATTTTATTAATATATTTGAGATTTTTTTCTTTAATAATAACAAATATTATTAATATATATATTAAAACTGTATAATAAAATTGATTATGTTGCTATTCTTCTATTTTTATCATGGACTTGCGCATTTAACCGTTAATTTTCTTAATAACTGGGGAGGATTCCTTTTTTTTAGGAGAATGTGCCTGCACTTACGATTTATTCAATTTATCAATCATGGGCTACATTGCCTGAGATTACGTTCTGATAGTAATTTTGTTAGTAATATAATATACTGAGTAACAGTATATTTAATTTCATTTATATATAATAATGATTTATTATTGGGTATATGACATTGTATATTGAGAGGGTCAATGTGTTGTGTCGATGAGGAACATCATTAAATAATGTATTATTTATCATTTATGTTAATTATATTCTTAAATATTCTATTTAATATATAATGATATAATTAATTATAATAATTTATTATGCGAAAAATTCTTGCAAGGTATTAACTACATTATAAATGAAATCATAATAATACATGCTCAGTGTCATTTAAATCCACATATTATTCAATAATAATTTTAATAATATGATATTTATAAAAATAATAATAATTTATATATTAACTATACCTAAGTTATAATAATGGATAGATAATTTCCGTGGTATTTGGAGTTAACTTATATAGTTAAGTAATAGATAAAATATCTTTTGTATATAATTTTTAAATTGTCCATAATGCTCACACGTACTGTGCGGTATTTTAGTTGGAACAACAATTTTAATAATTAATCGACATCTTAACTGTCATAACCGACTTGATATTATAATGTTGGAGATATTTAAAATATCAGAATATCCTCAATAATAACATAGATTAAATATTAATATATGAATCAATCCATATAACTATAATAATATATACATCAGAATACTTCGTTAATAAATCTATTAACCTAGATATACAAATAACTTAAAAAATATGTAACGATATAATTAAATATTAATAATGAAACACTTATATAAATATAATTAATAATTATATATATGATATAAAAGTTTCATAATTATTAATGAATAAATAAAAGGATATATATAATTACATAAATATTAATATATACACTAAAATAAAAAAAACTATCAGCTTACGATAATAAAATTATAAATAATAAAAACTAATAATACATAATCATATAAAGTTAATAGTATTGAGTAATAATTAAATAATCAATGAATAATATTAATAGTTAAATAAGATATATTATTATTATTAAGGTGTTATAAATTTTATATAATAAACAGTATAAAATTAAAAGGATATAATTAGATTGCATGATAATATTTTACTTAGCCTATATATTATTTTTTATTAAAAAGAAATTTTGAATATAAAATCTAATAATAGTTATCATATATATTATATATAATATTAAATTATTTAATAATATAATTATAAAATTTAAGTAAATTATATAATATATTAAAATATAATGAATAATAAAAATAATACATAAAATAAATAATAAAATATAATAATATATTAATAATAAATAATAATAATAATAAATAAACTCATAATAATAATTAAGTATATATTAACTAAATAAATTAATAATTTTTTAAATGTATTTAGTTATTCATCATAGATCTTTTAGTGTCTATTTGACATATTTTTCGATCTTTGTATAAATACGAGCTTAGCTTTATGTATGGATCCTTCGAGTATTTTTAATACTTTACGGAGTAGATAATGTTTGGCTATAAGGCCTCGAGAGTTATATATCCTATTAAATTTAAACTTATAAATACGCCCCGCTGATATAGCCTAGCGCGCTGTATAGCTCTCGACCTTCTCTTACTACAACTGTATTCAGTACAACAAAGGGGCGGGTGTATTGCTATTATCATATATTAGACGTTATAAGCAGCCATCAATTTTCGTAAGCTCTTGAAACTTCTTCTAATCTATTCATTATATTTAGATTTAATAACAGTAAGATACTAAAATTAGCTTATGTTCTTATTATGATTTTATAATTTGAGCGATGCTTTTCTTTTAGAAGCGAACGTTTTTAGTAGTAGTTATTCGATATACGCCAATATTTTAAAGACTTTTTAAAATCAAAGGTGTTTAATGATATTATTAATGGTTAAATATTCTCTGACTCAACTTAGATACGTATTCGATATAATGAACGTTTTTAATGCATAGTAATAAAGATGGTTTGAATTAATTAACTGCATTTAGTACGTTAAGCTTTAGTCGTGACTTAGTATATACAGCTTCAGACTTGAAGCATATACTTTTTTTCCTTTATAGTGGCATTTAGATATGTGCTTTTAATAAATCTTTTTTCAAGATATATACTATATCAATAAATAATTAAAAATATTTTATAATTATAATATATAAGAATAAATAATATATTCGTTATACTCTGATATAATTAAAATAATAATAATATAAATTAATGAATGAATGTTAAATTTATATTAAAATAAACATAAGATAAATAATTATATATTGTATGATATACATAGTACAAATATATTAACTTATATTAATATTATACATGACATTATTAATAAGGTATATGTGATATGAATTTGAATTATTTAATTATAATAACATTTTAATTATTATCGTAATTGAATATTGGATAGTTATATTGATAAATATAGGTAAGATATTTTAATAATTTAATGAAATAATTTTATTTATTAGAATATATTAATACAAAAAAAAAATTAATAAATTATTTTTATTTAATGATGTAAAAAATATTATGGAATAATTATAATACTGAATTTCATGAATACCCCTATATCCTTTATACTTTTCAAGGAGTTTTATGGTTTTTTTTATATTTGTTTTTTATCTTGATGTAGGGTGAATTGGCATAAGTTGTTGGTTAGACCGAATTGAAAATAGCTTAAGGTAAAGAAAAAGAAATCGAGAAAAAAACATAAAGATATGAGCAGTAGCTGCGGTAATGAAGTATTTGAAGAGAAATCAAATCTCCTAGAAAGACTATACTATGAATTTGACAGCCTATAAATATTCTATTAGTTTTAGAAGTGGACCGAAGTCAATAATTTATTTTATGACCAGCACTGGTGGTAGTCAACATATTTTTATTAGTAAAAACTTTTTTATTGTTTAAAAATTACCAAATTATTATTTGGATAATATATAAACTTTAAAAAATAGTTAAATTTTAAATATCAAAGACAAAATTTATGATTATAAGAATCTCGTTATGATAGTAATGTTGATACAAATTTTTACTCACAGTAGATTTTCTGGATAATATTTTCCCGGTTCTAAAGGGACTTCTAGTTTAAATGTGGGAAGATAGAACATTTTTATGAAAATTTAAGTTCTTTTATAATTTATTTATTATGAGAATACATCTGATACATAATTATTAAGAAGTCCAATAAATGGTCAATTCGTAATATCGGGTCTAAGGTTTCTTGACATGTTATTATAATGTGTTGTTTAATAATTTGGGTTATTTCAACTTTCGCTGATTAATTCGCAGTCTATAGGATAATGATAAATTTATGAATTTACTTGAATGGTAGGATTTACTGTAGGCGGTTCAAGGACTAATGAAAGATCTTCTTATCATAAAATTATGGTTTAATATGTGAGGTTTTTGGAGACGAGTAAAATTAGGGCTAGCTAAAACTCCGTCTCTCTAGTTACTCTTTTTAATGCCTTGAAGTTATTTTTTGTCCAGTTATCTGGTCGTTGGTAATCTTCATTAAATGATTATGATTCAATATAAGCAAGATGCTCTCATGGAGTAACAAAATAGGAAATTTGAGGATTTTTGTAAAAGAATAAGTCATAAGTCTAGCTATTGTTTATTTTTTTTCTCAGTTACAGTAGATCATGCTGCTGATACTACAAAACCTGAGTGATGATAGTTAACTTGATGGCGCTTCGTCGTCACCGAAATTTAAGCTCTATAATCTATTAGCGTTCTCAGAGAAATGTGCTTTCTGTGAATGTGTTTCTTATATTTATAATAATAATATAATTATGAATGTCTAAAAAGTTTTCGTAGACTACAGATCATGAGAAAGTAACGCTGAAGAAAAACTCTAACCTGGAGCGAGGGCGATGAAAAATAGAACTCGTTATTCACTTGGGAGTTGATTATTTCAGCTTCGAATATATAGATTATTGCCAAAATTTTAAGTAATGAATACTTATTGTTTATTAGACGTTAGCATTATTATATATAATATTTAATATAGGGTTATTATTTATTATAATAATATATATATTTATTTTCACATAGATAAGATACTGTATTATATTGTAAAGTTTATTGAGGAGTAGAGCGATATTTCTTGGTACTTTGGTATAAGGGTACAAATGTAAATCTTCTAAAGATCAATCATATTATCTACACGTCACAAACTCTATATTATACTACATTTTTAATGACATCTTTGTTCCTAAAATATTCTCGTCTATTTAATTCATATAGTTTTATATTATGTAGGTATGCTGTAGGCTTTTATTATCCAACGATTATTAATTTACCGCACCAATTTAGAAATAATATATTTAGATACTAGTAAATTATAAGTATAATTAATATTATTATTAATTAATTATTATATATTTCATATTTTAGTAATATATTATAATATAGTATCAATATAGTATGTGGAACCTTCTATTATATTATTCGTATAATCATCAACTATCGTAAATATTATATTCACTATATATTAATATTACTTACCTATATATATATTAAAATAATGCATTAAATTATGTATAACTCCATTAAATAGGGACTGGATTGATAATCATATATATTATCAAAAGTGAATGTGAAGTTGACTGACAAAGATGACATATCGATAGAAGATAGTACTTTGTATCCTGGTTTAAATCTAAGAGTAATAGTATCAGTAGCATTTTTTAATTTAATGCTTTATACGACCCAAATGAAAAGGTTTTTCAGCAAAGGTTGATTAAAAAACCACTGATAAGCAAGCACGAGTGTCAACGATTCTTCATAAGTGTTTCAGATACTTATAAGTAAAATTTATAATATATTAGAATACCGGGAGTCTGAGCTATTGATGTGTGATCTTATAACACTATGTATATATTACACTAGTATAGTTATATAAATATTTACTAATTATATTTTCCAACTAGTAAATGAAATTAGTACCTTTTTGATTTACCTATAAAAATATATATTTACTATTATGAAATATAGTTATAATCTATAATAATTATATATATAATATCGTATATATATAACATAATAAAGCTTTTATATTTCTCATTATATATAATATAAATAGGATGACTATTATTATTATGTATCACTATTATATTATTATATTATAATCATTATTTTATATATTAATATATGATATATTATATTTATTTATAATAATAATATAAATGAATTATTAATTATTATATAAATACTATTATAGAATAATATATAAGTATAATCGAGGGAGCTATTTATGGAGTAGTTTTATAAAATATAATAATCACTAGTTAGGTACTGGTATTTAATATTATATAAATATACAAAAGTTATATATGATAATATATTTGTGACGTGAAAAAATATCAATACCCAAGACGTATATTTCATACTATACATTAAAAAATATAAATTAATCAAGGTCGTATACCTATAGGAAGTATCTATCCATCGTGATACTATTACTATTACAAACTAATTATAATGAATAAATATATCTAATCTAATTATATATTATATATATTTATTATATAATTATAATATATATACTTAATAATATCATAATTATTATAATAGATAGTATATATTTATATATTATATTATATTTCAAGTATATATATATACTTTAATATATATTAAAATATATAATAAATATTTATATATATATATAATTAATATATATATCTATTATTATTTTAAATTATAAATATATTTATATATTTACTACTAATATATATATTATAATAAGGAGCAATATAACTTTATTCATAATTACATTTATTACTATCGACGTTTCGAGGAACCAACTATCCTATTATGTGGAAGATTTTAAACCTCATATTATACAAATAGATGATCAAGGAGGTACGAATCAATTATTAATATTTTGAAAAATTTTTGGTTCACCCTCATGTTGTCAATATATGAGGGTAGATAATTATGTATTAGCTGATGTTTTATAGTATTATAGGTTAGTGGATTAGGAATTAGGTACGGAGTTAAGTGTAGGTTAGCCGTAATTAGAGAATTTTAGTGACAGTTTATATGTTGCCAGATACAGACCACTAAAATAATTTTAATCAGTTAATTTGTACAATCAGGATCAGATTTAAAGCAGATAAAAAATTATATTTCTTATAAATGATAGCATCATCTAGTCTTTACAACTAGATTTATCACTGTCTGATAATATAACTCCATTTATTATTTTAACTTAACCATTTAAAATCAATCTAACTTATATCTATTAAGTAGGTAGATGACAGTTCTGATGAACGCAATAATATCAAATAATGTCACTACTTATATAACAAATTATATACTATAATGTACTTTCAGAGATGTTTTTATTTTTTCACTAAGCGAGATATAAAATAGCTTCAATGTAACTAGTTTCTCACAAGCTTATGCTCTATTCTATTTGGGTTTCATTATAAAACATGATGAAAAAGAACACATCGACTAGTTCAGTGAGAGAGTGTTGTTAACATTATTTCATATCTTTAGATTTCTTAATAAATGTTGTGACGTATTACTCATATTATTATTGGGAAAAAGAGGCTCAAGATTCAATAGGGTCAAGACGCTCGGACCCTCCTTAGCCACCAATCAGTACCCGAGGCGAGCACGAGCGGCCCGAGAATGTTATCACACGTAGGACGAACACCGCGATCGAGAGGTACAGGTAAAAATTAGCGTGATGTTTGGGGTAGTTTAAAGTAATAAACACAAAATAGAAAAAAAAAAAAGTACACAATTGAAGTTAAGTTTTCTAAAAATTTCACTTCACCTCTTTAATAACATCTTGCTTTTATCGAAATATATCGTTTAGCGATAATATATTATAAAACTACATTAAAGACTAATTAATCCTCTTTAGGCAACAATAACCTAGCTCACTCTATACCGACTTAGTGTGGGCGTAATAAACGGTCGTTCAACTTATAAAATTCTGCGCGTATAATGCTTATGCAATTATATTATTATATATATGTGATTATAGCTATTTATTCGATATATATGATATCTAGTCACAGTAAAATGTTTATCGGATAAAACAAGATAATAATAAAGTAAAACTATCATATATATATATAATTCAACATTATATAATATATAGACTTATTAATATAATATGACTGATGAGTATAGTCAAGGGAATAGATTATATAGAATAAAGTTGAGAAGAACCTTTACTTTTTCACGTAAGCAGAATTCTAATTTTGGTACTATAATAAGAACCGAAAACTTAGGAAAATAAAAAAAAATTTATATCACAATTTACATTTTAACTATAGTTGAAGAGATTAACTATATATACACAGAAAAGTTAATTTTAAGCGTTTTGTGTTCCGGTAACTACGAAACAAGTGTTCCAATCTTAACAAAATTTAAACAACAAATAATAAGTAAAAATAATTTATAGTTGGTTGATTCTTCACGTGCCTTTCATCTGATCTACACCGCGAGAAACAGAGGAACATCTTGAAGAGAGAAGAAGGCTAAGAGTTCTGAATATCAATTGTCGACCTATAGAAGTCTTATGATCTGTACGGCGCTTTATTTGAATTTCATCAAATGTTAGTATGAAGTTATAATAACGTAATTTTCCATTGAATTTTTCTCTCCTTTTTAAACACTGGTTGCTAAATAAATTTAGGGGACAGCTTTTTTAAGTATTTATCTTTGGTATGATTTCGTTAGTTACCGTATCGGTGAAGATGTCTACTATCTTGCACGATTGAGAACCGGATATTCATTCAGTAGAGGTGTATGTAATATATGCTGATTTCAGAGACAACA
The DNA here is from genome assembly GCA_015478945.1 of Trachelipus rathkii. Lineage (NCBI taxonomy): Eukaryota > Metazoa > Arthropoda > Malacostraca > Isopoda > Trachelipodidae > Trachelipus > Trachelipus rathkii. The sequence goes on from JABUQX010114939.1 coordinate 9,354, forward strand.
ATTAATCTGGTGAAGTCATAGAAGTGAATTCACCTATTATAAATAAATATCGAGAAGGGCAATCATGAACAATGGATGGAATTTTATAATATGGAGGTAGATCATTGGAGATATATGTTAGTATCGAATTACGGGAAGGGTATGAAAATTCTTATGTTGTATCAATATAGATGGGAAATTAGGATGTATTTGGTTTATTTGGTTCTGCCTAACACATTTCTGAGATACAAAGAACTAAACTTGCATACTGGGATAAGGAATTTATATCTTTATACTTTTACCCTTTTTTACTTAGCGAGCACGACACTTTTAATTATCTGTTTCCGGATAAACCGCCGGAAACCTTTTCTCTCTAAGAGACATCGTAGTAATTTCTGCCCTCTTTTGCCTCTATACTAGTTCGGTCTAATATTAAAAAATAAGCACAACCACACTATTTAAAAATTCTAAGCATATCCAAAAGCGAGGAGCTCCAAAATTTTATTAAATAGATAAAATCCTACGCTCCCCTACTGGTAAAAAACAAGCCAGGCTTATTTTCCTCTGATCCACCATAACGCTTAAATTAAAAATTTCTAATTATGTTGAAACATGGCTTTAAACATAAGTTGGCAACATAAATAATAGTGATCGGCTTTATTATAAAAAAAACACAATATACATCCAGTAAAAAGGAAAATTTTTCAAAAACCCTCGCAATCCGAAACAGATCAAGTAAAACTAATCATATAATTTCCCGAGATGTATCTCGTATAAAGAAAAATCCCAATGTATCTAGAAAGTTTAGCGTCCCAAGTTACTTTATTAGTAAAGAGGTGGACTACTACTATGAAATTCACGAGATAGGAGCATGAGTCACATTAAGGACAAGTAATCTGAAGACTGAATGAACCCACCAAACTACTGAATTACATACATCTATCTAAGCGAATCATTCAAACGACTAACAATTCACATCAGAGTAAAGCAGTAGCATATATGCTAAAGGTGTAGAGGACCTCTCCAACTGAGTTGAGTTTATTAAAGTTTGCAACAACCACGAGTTAAAAAGAAAAAGAAAAATATTATAGAATATCGTTTTATTTACTAGAACAATTTAGATAATTTCACAAAAGCGCAAACAGGGAGACACTTCAGGTCATCGAGGAGGTATACACAGAATAACAAATTCAGAAATATAAATCATTCTTTTAATACTGAGCCGTAATTTGCCAGCGATGTTTTGGACAATTATGCAACAGGATGAAAGGCAACAACTAAGAGGACCAATGACCAAACAGAGCAAGCTTTATTAAATAATTAATGCTTTTGTAACAGTTTTTCTGATTAATTTGGTGTAAAATTTATTTCTCTAGGACAACTGTGTGCTGATTGAGCATCTCTTGAATGATACAGGAGCTGAAGAAATCTTAAAAAAAAAATAAACTTACTGTACTAATATCAGTTTAATATTTTTAATATAAACCCGTTTAGAAATATCATTAAGATTGAAATTAAATTAGTTATAAATAAAAATTAAAGAAGGAGTCATGAAAAATATGAGAAAATGGCTAAAAAGGTACATAATATATATTATAAATAGGTATATATATAAATAATTGATAATATGCCTCAGCATAATTAAAAAATAAATAGTATATTTATATATCTATATATATTAATAAAAAATTTAGGAAATATCATTGCAACTCCTAGTACCCTACTAATTCTGCAATCATAGTTTTCAGTTTAATTTGAAATTAAAATATTCTTGAAGAAAGGTAAAAACACTGAAATTATTTTCGATTTAAAATCACGGGTTTCGATATGTTTTCTACTTCCTACTTTGACTCTCGAATCTTTGATTGAGAAATTCTGATCCGACTTCGCAGCCCTATTTTCGAGGAGTCATTTCAAGACTCTCGATTTGTGACTCTCGATTTCATAATTCTCTGGAGAGATTAGATTTTAAAGAGTCGTCCGTCCGCGAACGAACGACCCACCTCAGAACAGTATGCTCTCTCTCTCTCTCTCTCTCTCTGTCACCCTAATATAGGCCGTGAATTACATTTTGGCTATAATTTTTAGACTGTATCAAAAGAGACTTAGAAGATTGAGAAAGAGAAAATAAATATAAAATTAAGATGAATGAATTGTGTCAGAATCGCTTGTATATTACGACGATGAATGAGAGAGAGCAGAGTAGAGAGAGATGATTGATTGCAGAATTCTTCTCTGAAAAGATGGATTTATTGATATGATGTACGAGAGTAGTATAGAGTAAGAGAGAGAGAAAAGTATGATACTGAGTAGGAATTATGATGTATATTGATGGAGAAGATACTGAGTATCCCGCAGTATTATGAAAGAGACGAGCATGAGTAGATGTAGGTGAGATAGAATGTTATGTTATGGAGACTGATGAGAGGTATATGTAGAGATGTAGCGCAAGACGCCCATCTCGTGAGTCTATAATCTACTGAGAAGATATGAAGGCTGGGGAGGCAGAAGATAGTTACCTGATTTATGAGAGAACTAGAGAGAAGCATTACCTGATCGTCAAGAAGTCGCATTGGGGTCTCCCACGTATGAGCAACGAGGGATCTAAAGATGGGTAATAGTAGAGCTCTTAAAAGAACAGCTATGAATGAGAGCAATGATTGTACGAGTCTCAGCGCGCAACTCTTTCACCTCCGATTTATCTGTCTGCTTATGCTAGGGTCATCTCGTACTGGTCCATTCCTCCCAGGGTACGATGTTAGGGAATAGTCTATAAAAAAGGGGGTTTCTTAAGGGGGATAGCAAATGAGATGAATCATTCTTTTTGGAGTTTACAACAATGTGCGGTTCTCTAAGGGTTCTCTCTAGGATCTTTTTGGTGGGGTCTTCCGACAAAGCATCGTGAAGATTGTATATGATATGGGTCTGTATGATGAAAATGTCAGAGAGAGAAATTTAAAGAGGCAGAGGTAGAGTGAAAAAGAGGGAAAGTCACAATGGCGATCAGAGATGAGGAGAGAGAGAGAGAGAGATGTATGAAAAGAAAAGATGAAATATTTGGTGCCAGAAGACAAAGAGAGAGGCCACAGAAAAAGATAAGATTATGTAGAGAAGTATGGAGTTATGATGCGATGAGACGTAAGAGAGAGAGAGGAGAAAATTTTGCCAGCTTTTCTAATACAAAGTTTTTAGATGTATTGAGTAAAAAGTACGTAGAGAGAGAATGAGAGAGCTATATATATAGTATATAATGAGTAGAGAGAGCGAGAGAGATGAGACTGAGAGACTGAAGATGAAGATGAAGATGAGAAGATAAGATATATACAGGTAGTAAGATGAGTATGAGAAGAGAGTATGAGAGAAGATGTAGAGAAATAGAGTAGAGTTGGTATTAGTAGTAGATCGAAGGTATTATAGTATTATATATAGATAGTTATATAATAAGTAGTAATTATAAGTATTAGTATGAGCTATAATTGTAGTATATTAGTACGTATGAAAGATGTGTAATAGAGATTCAAATATATAGTAAATGCAATGATAGATGATAGTCAGACTAGTATATAATTGAATATATAGAGATCTAAGAGAGTAAACTAGAATGAGTATGTAACGTTATAATATGTACTAATAGTATATTTATAAGAGTAAGAGAAGTAATAAGATAATATATGTATATAGATGATGAATAGTAGATAGATGAGTAAGAGAGAGAAGAGATGAATATAGAGAGTATATAAGAGGGGATTGATAGAGATGAGATCATAGATATATATATAGGTATATATTAAGATGTAGCTATATTATTAATTATTATTAGTAATGAAGCGGGGGTAAAATAGTAAGATATATACATAGTAATTATATATATAGTATATATGAGATATTATATGTACGATATATATATATAATAGAAGTAAGAGTATATATAATATCTATGAATATAATTAACTATAATAACAGTATATAATATGTATATATATAGTATGATAAGATTATGTGACTGTTTCTAAGAATTCCTAAAGTAAGATAGATAGAGCAGATGTTAGATAGTAGTAGAGAGTAATGAGAGTAGTAGTATATATATATAAGATAACAAGAGAGTATAGAGATAGGTAATATAAGAGAGACGAGTATAATCAGAGAATAGAGTAAGTAGAGTATAATAGGAGTAAGAAGAGCTAAGAATGTATATATATAGTAATAATATGAAGAAGAAGTAGAAGGACGAATGAAAGAGAATGATATAGAGAGTATAGATGAAGTTAGTAGTATATAGCAAGAGATCCTAGATGAATATGATGAGAGATATATTATATAGATAGATAGTATTATGATGCGATAAGGAGGAATATAGGGGGTACTAAGGACGTAAAATAAAAAAGTTTAAAAGTTAAAAAGGTAATTGAAGCAATTCTGCTGTACAAAAGTATAACAGTTATTAAAAAGAAAGAGAGAAAAAGAGTAAGAGAAGAAAAAAAGAGACCCGAGCACCGCCTAAGTATGTATTTATTATCTAGAGGAAACTTAATGGGGTGGGACCCGAGGGAATGTAGAGAGGTCAATGACTGAGACGAGAGAGACTGGCTCCCGAGCACCTACACTTAGTAATGTCGAGCGATTGAACCATGTAGAGAAGAAGAGCAGAATGGGAGAAGACCGCCCATAGGAGAGCCAGTAGAGAGTAAGACATTTGATGGTAGGTTGGAGCCGAGAGTAACCAGTCCGGAGAATGCAGGAACAAGCATGTTAGAAAATAATTGCATGGAGAATTGTGAAGATTGGTATTGTATTGTATAAAGCGAACGTATGTAGAGAGAAACTGATGTATAGGAAGTGCATAATAGGTCGTAGCTCATCCGTTATTTTATCTCGATATCATCCGGATAATACCGAAATTGATGAAGCATATGAGTTGAGACTGAGAATTGTTATGAGTGAAAAAGTTTGCGAGAATTAGGTGATAGGAAGGCGAAGGTTAGGGACATGCATGTGGTGAAGGAAGAGTTTGAGAGAGAGCCGAATGCAATATGCGGTGTGGGTGAAAAACGATATGATTATATTCAGATTGTTTATAATTGATATTGTATATAGTTGACACAGCAAGTAATGACATATGAGGAGAAAGTAGTAGTGTGGATAAGTAGAAGGCATGATGGTCAAGTAATGAGATAAAAACGGACACCGAGTATGGGGTATGGTGAATAGAGCACCCATAGATAAATGTTCTTGTGCCAAGGATGAAGGGTAGGATGAAGGGTAGGATGAAGGGTAGGATGAAGGGTAGGATGAAGGGTAGGATGATACCAAGTGCGAAAATGGGATTGGGATGAATTGGAGGAAGGGGACCTAAATTCAGCTGTTATGGCAACTATTGTCCTAAAATGTTAAGTGAGTAGTAAAGGGCACTCTACTGGTGGAGAAATCGAATGAACGGAAGGGAAAGGTGGGAGGAATAGAGAGGGACAGAGATATGAAGAGAGAGGTTGGGGAGAAGGTTTAGATATAGGCGTAGAATGAGAATAAGTATGTGCGAGTCACAGAAAGTAGAGAGATTGAGATGAAAAGGAGAGAAGTGAGGGGATATATAGAAGATGTCGGAGTACTGTAGATTTAGAACGTAGAGATGAGAGCACAGAGAAGAGAGAGATGAGGAGATGAGAGAGAGTAGAGAGAAAGGGAGAGAGAGGAACGAGATAAGAGGAGAGAGGTAGAGAGTAGAGAGAGAAAGAAGAGACAGAGAGAGGAGAGAGAGAAAGAGGAGAGAGAGAGAGAAGAAGAGAAGAAAGAGAGAGAGGAGAGAACCGAGAGAGAAGAGAGAGAAGAGAGTTTTTTACATTATAGTATTATTACTGTATAGAGGGCCTATGGAATTAAAAATCCTTACAACGCTTGTTCCTTTCCATTCCTAAAAACCCATGTTTATTATAAATAAAATAACCCATTTTCTGAACTTCGAAACATCTTCTGGAACTTTTAAGATCCTTGTTTCTTTTTTATCTTGTCAGATTATTTCTGCTTTTAGACATGTATACTATTAAAATCATTATAACCGAAAGGATGAATTAAATAATATTTGAATGCTTTTCCCCAACTCCTGAGTTGAGACATCCTTAATGCATGTACTCTATTACATCCTCCTAGCTACATGATAGTATTAAACAAAATTTTTGATTATCATTTAATTCTTTTCTCTTTCCCTCCTTCAATACTATGAATAAGATTTTGATATAAATGCAGTAATAAAAATTAAGCTATACCAGCAAAGAAGCGTATAATCGAGCACGCGTATGTCTGAAAATTATCGAACTCACTTGAAAATGATCTGTAAGAGAACGAAACTTGGATCTGTAAGCAAAAAAGTTTCATGTAATTTCTTTATCAATAAGTCATTGCTTTAATTCGATAATTCTGGCTTTACTATCATCTATGACTACACTTAATAACTACTCTATCTTAAACACAACCTACTCCGATCTGAGCCAGTATTAATCTGAGAAAATCTACTTGTATAAGATACAAATAACGCCTCAGACCGATAATAACACATAAATGAGTTCTGGACAAGCAACTGTATATGTACACGATGCATCATGTTAATGCATACTCGATAAAGACCAAAGATGCACGAAGACCAACACGCCGAAAACATACTGTGATAGTAATTGTCACGAGTTAGGTCTGTGAGTCTTAATAAGTACTTTTATCATAAATATTATAAGAAAAATTTAAATTGTGATAAAACGCAGACACGCTGCTAGCTACAATATTCATACAATAGAGAAGATCGAATCTCAAAGTGAAGACACGAGATGATTGATCCGCGGTAAAAGATGAACACATCTCACGCTCTCCTCACGCATTGGAAAACATCTTTAATACCTTATCTGTAAAAAATAGATCCTGAACATTGATTAACATGAGATAGTTACATCAATAAGTCTACAAAAAAATAAACTTTATCTTGTCACATCGTACATCTACATAACATAGTATAACATCTGATGTCATTTCTAATCTCTGAGTCTTCCTTATCATAACTATAATCACTGAAGTCACATATCGATTACCCAAATTCAGATAGGCACAGCCTTACAACCGAGCTGATGAGAGAACGACCTTCAAGATATACTGCACTAAAATTCCTTCTCCACTACAATAAGAGTATAAAACCTTATTATTATTTTGTCATCAAGACAGCAAGAGAGCGCATATAAAGGTACAATGCATTCCCCAGATAAAAGAGAATAATCATACATTTGATACTGAACCAGATTAACTACATTACATATTGAATATGAGACTAACTTATGCAAATTCAAGAAGTAATGACACAATTGAGTTAGGTCGAGGTAACTTGGAAAATTTCACACAATAATCCCTTTAATCCAGCGTTCGCCAATGATACTTATTTATCAGAGAACAAACATTGATCACTTTAAAATTATTGACATTAATTTTAGCAGAAAGCAAATCAACCTATACTCTCCGAGAGAGATCTCTTTTCCTTAAATTTCACTACGATTCGATCTAATTACAATAATTTTAAAATATCAATAACCTTTAATAATTTCATCGAAAAAACAAATATGAAAAATAACGTTTACTATCTCTTTTCAGTAATAATACTGCAAATAAGTTACTACTAGAAGAATAAAATTTAATTAATTATCCCTAATTAATATTAATTAATTATTATTATTATGGGGCTATTTTCAGTGTTATAATATCTATATTATTATTATAATTATGATTAATATAACAATTTTAATTATTGTTATTAATTTATTTTTGAAATATATTTATATTAAAATAACTTATAGATTAGCATTCATTACATTAAGTTTATTTAATATTATAGATATAATTTTAGATTTTAATATTATATACATTATTATATAATTATTTATAGTAGGGTTTGATAAGCAAAAATTCAGTTAATACTTTTATGCATGGTGAAACTGAGATAATTCTAAGAAATTTAAATACGTGTTTTTTCGGTCTCTTTATATATTATTAATTATTATTATATATTATTATATGATTAATATTATGATTTTTTATTATATGATTATTATACTATTTTTATACAAATTTAATTTTGTTACTATTAAGTTTTATTAATTTTTTATATTTTCTATTGGTAGTTATATGATATACAACGCAAGATCTTATTCATAACTTATGTAACACACATCACACACGACACCATTCACACACGGGAAGACGCAACACCAGTATGGAATATAGATTTATAATTACTTTATGATAGCTATATTAATGTTTTTCACTGTTTTTTGTAGTTTTTAAAACATGTTGTTTCATTGTTCACATTTGTAAGCAAACCACACATAACACATTACACCACACATTCCCAACACACGACATGTTAATTTTATATTACTTGATATAATCTTGCTTGATATTTCCATTATTTTTGTTGTGAACTTTGTGCATTTGTTCTGTTAAGGTACCATACACACATATACATCATTCACACACACATTTCAGACAACACATCCAGCCCAGAAGCGGAGTGAAGCCCACACATTTCAATTTTAAATTTACTTTGATAGAGAATTTCTTTTCCTGTTGTTTTTATGTTAACTTATTCATGGTCTGTAACACACACATAACGACATTCCACTACAGTCAGCATTCACAACACCACATAATACTTATATTACTTTTATAATTTTTCTTTTTGATGTTTTTGTAACGTATCATTTGTTTTATCAGAACACAACACATGAAACACATTCACTACACAACATCACGAGCAACAGCACATTTAATTTTAATTACTATATTAATTGTCTTGTTTACTCTTTTTCAGTGTTTACTGGTCATGGTCAAACAACCATATACACATAAACACACAGAATCACACACACACATAAATTTTATATTGTACATCAAATAATAAGTTTCTATTTGTACTTTTTTGTGTTTATAACTGTTATCATTTGTTCAACACCAACATAACATGATCACACACACACCAGCACACACACATCACATTTTTAATTTTTATATTACTTATATTATTTTATTCTTTTTTTTCTTTTTTCTTTTTGGGGTTTTTAACTTTGTCCAATTGGGTCTGGGAGACATCAGCACGATTAACACATTCACAATACACACACATCACAAAAACATACACACAATATTTTAATTTTATATCTTACTTTATTAATTTTTTCTGGCTTTGTGTTTGTGTTTAAACTTTTGGTCCAATGTTTTCCTAAGACACACAACAGATCACATCACAACACGACTATCACATCACACATCTAGAATATCTACTATATTACTTATTTAATTTTTGTCTTTTCTTTCTTTATTTATTTTGTTGAACTTTTGTCATTTTCTAAACACACATAACAATCATCTGTGTTAGAGATAGTTCACCTACACATTCATCTACTGTGACTGCAAATGCCCCGCAATTTTTTTTTTACGCAATTTCTCGCCTTTATTTCAGAGTTTCCAAGCAGGAAATTGTTGTTATCACACATGTGTGATGGAATTTTTATAATTTTCACTTTTATTAATTTTTCTTTTTTTGGGTTTTACTGTTTGTTTTGGTGGTATCAGATGCCTTGGTTAACTGAGGTTGTCAAGTTCTGAAGACACACACAATAGAACATCACACCACAACATTCAACACACAACATGTTGAATTTTATATTACGTATTTAATTTTTTCTTGTTGTTCTAGGTGTTTGTTGCTGTTTTGACGGTTGTCATTTCAATATCACACAACCCCACTGGATAAACGACATCCACGGAGACAAATACACACACATTCACAACACCCACGAATAAGTTTTGAAATTTCTACATTACTTTACTTACAAAATATTTTTCTTTGGTATTTCAAGCCTGTTTGTGTTAAGCTGTTGTCATTGTGGTCGACGGCCACCTCACTCATTATCTCACACACCACACACTACAAGTCAACATGCGCAATATGTTATTCACATCACTTGTAGTGTTATTTATTTTTCCGAATTTATTATTTTTATATCTTTTTAGATTTATATTTTTTTTTTCTTATCGTTGTTGTGGTATTTGGGGTTGTTGTGGTCTTTGAAGACACCACTTCAAACCATGTAGACCATATTTTACAGAGCCAAACTCGTCGGCACGGCGAACCTATTTGTGATATGAAGTAAAACATTGTGAAGTATTTCTCTCCCCCTTTTAGGCAACGAAAGACCTCAGACATAATCCGGGACAGAACCCGCTATAGTCTACTTGTTGTTTGTTCGCTTCTGTTGATAAAAGATTCAATGTACGTGAATTGAGAATTTCTAGGCTATTTTAATTTAAAAAAAACTCTTCATTGCCTCTTGCAAAAAAACTCGGAATAGCTAAAGATATAACATAAACATACATAGCTATTTTTGGTGGTCTACACTTCAGCAACACCCAAAAAATACATATATCACTAAAACCTATAAACAACAAGATTATGTAATAGAATTTAAAATATGTAGTAAGGCTCTCGTTCGTCGAGTTTGACTGGGTGGGGTGTACTTACT
>JABUQX010114940.1:2500-7500 GCA_015478945.1 Trachelipus rathkii
TTCGCAACATATATATTAATATAATATATATTATATATAGTATATATATATATATAATATTATATATATATATATATATATATATATTTATATATATAATATATATATATATATATATATATATATATATATATAGAGTCTCAATACTAGCGCTTTCCCAGTGTTGGAAGCGCTTATATGTCCAACCTATTCCGAAGAAAAGGTTACTAAGTCCTTCTAACTATCGTTCTATAGCTCTCACTTGTATTCTGTCTAAGATCTTTGAAACAATTCTTAACTCTCATTTCTTGGATCATCTTGAATCCCAATAACGTCTTTCCGATAATTTCTATCAATGTTTCAGGATTCTGAGTGGCATACTTTAATAGATCACAGATTTATGATCTACTACCCTTGGAGACTCTGGGGAGAACATATTTGATACAAACTATTGCAAAACTGAAATGTATTTTGCTTGAAAATTTGCTCATATTAAAATTTAGTTCATCGAATCCATCTGAATCTTCGACATACGGATTGGATTATAAGCATACTGTATATAATCATTGCACAAAATTTTCTTTTTGGCAGGAATTGTGCTACTATGTGCTGCTAGTAAACAATAAATACCGGTTCCAAGTACGAATGAATGAAGAGGGTTGCTACTACAGGTCTAGCAAGTCGGTGGTGTAAGCAATTCACTCTCGCGAAACTTTACAATCAGATTCGGTTGCTCTTATAGAGGCTAGTTTATATCTGGGAGATGAAACGAAGCGAAGAGATACACATATAAAACTAGTTTTTCATTTTCTTAAAAAAACAAAAACAAACGATTATCTTGTTTTCTTTGTATTCTGGTTTTTTATTATTAATTTATATGTTTTTTACTACTATTTAGAGCAAATTTCATTACTATAATACTCTTGAGAATAGATTTTTTCCCATAATTCTATCATACAAATAACAAGTTTTAAACGACTATTAATTACACAAGATTTTTTTTTTTTTGATTCGTTAATGTTGAGTAGGGAAGTTTTTTCTACAAAAGTTATTCTAAACATTGACATCATTCTTAATGCTAAATCTTTTGATTTGGATAATCATTTATTTACAAATTTCAGAATTCAATAGTACCAATCTGCAAACTGCCTGCACCATTAAACTATTTATTTATATAGCTCATAACTAAATATATTTTAATACATTAGTAAATAAATTAGTTCTGAATAAAAACTATATAAAATAGTAAAATAATATACTATTTGGTAAAAAAAATCAGAAAAAAGCAGAAAAAATAAGATAAAAACCAAAAACGTTTATATATATATATATAATATATATATATATATATATATATAAATAATATATAATATAATATATATATATTATATATATTAATATATATATATCATATATATATATATATATATATATATTATATATATATTATATAGGACATTATAAGTGGTTGACTCCTTTAATATTAGGTTAGGTTAAATTTAGGTTAAGTTTGGTTAGTTAGGTAAGTTAGGTTAGTTTTACCCAAAAATTTAAAGTATTTACCCTAAAATTATTAAAATAACGATACATTAATTATGGATTTTCGCTCCTGGAGTCAAACCACTTATAAATACCATATATATATAAGTATATATATATATATATATATATATATATATAGATATATATGAAATATAATATAATATATATATATTATATTATATATATATATATATAATATATATATATATTATTATAAATTATTTTTAATATTATATATATATATATACAGTATTATATTCTCAGTTAACTTTTGAATTTTAGGTAAAATTTAAAGTTAAATTTCTAATTATTTAAACAAGGATTTTGGTATCAGTATTCCAGTTGAGTATTGTCATTTTTACCGTTACCGATTACTATCAGGAGTGTTGTCGATACCGAAGTGCCGATACCACAAATAAATTCCCCGATACCGTACTTTCTCCATCCCTTATAATATATAATATAATATATAATATATAATATATATAGTATATATATATATATATATATATATATATATATATATATATATATATAGTATATATAATATAGTATATGATAAGAAGAAGCCATAATTTGGCAATACCTTACTATAATGGACGTTCGGGTATATAACGTAACGTTACCCATCATCAGCACTGCAATTGAAATAACAATTATATAATTTATAACAACAAAATACAAATAAAAGAACTTAGAAAAAAAACTGTAAAACAATGAATGAACACATATGTATTTAAAATAAATAGATCACACGAAAAAGAAGAGCTACCTAAGATTTGAGTTAGGTTTCTTTATAGAAAGGCGAAATGCCAAACTAAAAGTACGATAATTTGTTACAGTGAGAAAACAAAAAAACAAAAGTACTGTTGGAATATTATATAAAATTAAGTGAGTGAAGAGGCGATAGAGACAAATCTTTTTGAAACAAATACATTTTTGATTAAAACCCGAATTAAATAAGGATTTGTCTTCTATCGCCCTCTTCACTCATTAATTTATATATATATTCCAACCAAGTAACTTTTGTTTTGTTGTTTTCTCACTGTAAACGCAAATTTTCGTAAACTTTTAGTTTGCATTTCGGCCTTCTTATAAAATGAAACCAACTCAAATCTAGTAGCTACTTTGTTTCGTGTCATCTATTTATTTTAAAATTGCATATGTGTTCATTCATTGTATTACAGTTTTATATTAGTTCATTTTATTTGTATTTTGTGTTATAAAATTTATATTTTTAATTTCAATTGCCGTGCTGAGATGGGTAAACGATATACCCGCAAACGTCCATTATAATAAATGTTGTCAAAATTATGCTTCATCTTCTTATTCATCTATAAATGTGGTTCCCTAGGAACAAATCTATTGCAACTATATATATTATATATAGAATATATATATATATATATATATTATATATATATATATATAATATATATTATATATATATATTATATATTATATAAGCAAAATTATTAAAATATTATTATACTTTAATTTCAATTATATTATATTTTTATTATTTATAATTTTAAAAAGAGGCGTGAGTATAACTCTACAGCAATTTAGTTAACTTGACTGAGTCAGAGGTCACCCTTTATATATATTTATATATATATATATATATATAAATAAATAATATATAAATATATATATATATACAGGCATATTTATTATACTTGACTGAGTCAAGGTATATATATATATATATATATAATATATATATAACAGAAGATGAACACGGAAGTAATAGAAGTAAGCATACTAACCTTTTGCAAGGTGCACACACAAACAAACAAACACAAACCTACGCACACGCGCGCGCGTACCCCCCCCCCACACACACACATACGTGCAAATATTAAATACAATAAAGTTGAAGAAGGAACAATACAAACATCATTAGACTTAAAACTGTTACTTCCTCATGATGCTATCCAACTGATTTAAATCTATTCTTTACACAGTAATAATAATAATAATAATAAAATAATAATAATAATAATAATAATAATAATAATAATAATAATAATAATGTAATAATAATAATAACAGTATATATAATTTTATTTTATTATTTATTTATTTTATTATTATTATTATTATTATTATTATATTATATTATTATTATTATTTATAATTAAAACCATAAGGAATTTAAGTTTTAAAGAACTGCCAAATTTAGTGTCCAACAAAAGCAACATGTGCCTCAATCTTTTTTTTTTCTTACATCTATTTTTTATGCTAATTATTTACTTATATAATTGTACTACATATTTAAAATGCACAGAACCGACGAGGACTATGGGATGCGAAACTAATCTGACTAGTATAACAATCCTGTTTTATTTACTAAATATATTGGTACATATTGTGAAAGGAAGTCAAAATAATATATTTCTAAGAAAGTCAAAAATGTAAAGAAAAAGATTCTGATAAAGTTCAAGCGCAAAGAATATTTTATAAATTAAAAGTTAAAGAATTATTAAAACAAATTTGATGTAATATTTCCTAGATGACCAAATATAGAGCACTCAATACAAATATATTTGAAGAGTAATTAGTGAATTACTCCGAATAAGAGAGTAACTCTATATAGTCCATTCAATTTGTTCTCGTCTATCAAACTCATTGCTAGACCAACCTTGAATCAGGTGGTACTCGAGACATAATTGACAGAAGACCTCTACGCTGATTTCAATTGTCTTGTCATAAAAGGCAATTCTTTATATTGCAAACACAATATATATATATATATATATATATAATATATATATATATATATATATATATATTATATATATATATATATATATATATATATAATATATATATAGTATATATATATATATATATATATATATATATATATATATTATATACCATTATATAGTATATATATATTCAGTGTTGTTTTTAAGTTAGGAGGTATACATAACAAAAAAATCCTTTCATGCCAGCATCTATTTTATCATGCAGTGTTATCACTCACAATCCTAGGAATCAAATTAAATATATTTATTTGTCTGACACTGAACCCGGTAATTAATTCACGAAATTTATCCGCGACTTGATAAAACCTTTTACTATTGTCAATGACGAAGAGAATCTATCAAAATAGCAACCTTGGTGCGAGGGTTTTAAATTTAATGTATAAAAGAATCTGTATTTTTGTATATAATTATTCCGTAAAATACAGTGTTATAACATGTGTTTTAACAGATATCAAAATTCAATATATTTAAAAAAACACAAATTGTGAAACCATCCTTTAAAATGTACTGCAGCATTATTACAGTTAAGAAGAGTTTAAAAAAGATGAATTTTTTAAAAAAAAAAAAAAAAAAAAAAAATTAATAATGAAAAAAACTTTTGTTGAAGTACCGTTTTATTGGAGGGGGGGGGGGGTTGCATTTAAAACTGTAATCAAAGTAAATATTACTTACGATGTAATTATAAGTTACGTGGTAATAAAGCAA
>JABUQX010114941.1:0-7500 GCA_015478945.1 Trachelipus rathkii
CACTTTCAATGTATGATAAAGCTGTATATATCATCCCTTGCAATACTTTAAAGTTAGGTGAAACCATAGATTTGCAAAGAAGAAAAAAAAATCAACATACAGATGACCTGCACAAGGAGGACAGCATAAATTCAGCTTTCACAATAACGAGTCATAGGCGTAACACAGGCCACTCTGTCAGCATCAACAATATAAAGATGATCAGAAATAAATCACACGAACCATCGCAAAATCATGGAATCCTTTTGCATTTATAATAGTAACAACTACTACAATAAGCATCCTGGTGAAGTTAAGATAGATTTTATACAAAATGAATATCTGAAAACATCGAAATATTTCAACAACACCATGAAGAAAAACGCAGACCAAGTGAAACACACTTGAACTGATGAAGATCAAGAAAGAAATCCAGTCCCTTAGCCTGAAGAGGTCTCGCGTGTCAGGACGAAAATTAGCTTTCCTTTTTAAAATTTATTTCATTAAAAAAAAGTGTCTTTAACAATGTTTTTAATTTGTGTACATTTAGTAATAAAATGAAGTGACAGTAAAGCATAAAGCATAACACTAAAAAAGAATCCAAGGGCTTCCTCTCTAAAGTATATATATACCGTAAAGAGGGGTGACTTTGACCTACGGGGTGACTTTGACCATTTTCGACCCTTTCTTTTATATTGAGCCATAATTCAAAAATTATTAGAGATACATGGAAAATGCTTTCCATAGATTTTGAACATTAATGATTGTACTAGGAGAATATACTATATCATTAGTAAAATTGTAAATATTAAAAAATATATTTAGATTTGTTTGTGTATCGTAAAAAAATTTCACTTTTCACCCTTAACATGGTGAATATAAAAAAACTGTAAGTAAGAGAAACAACTTTATTTAACATAACCTGTGTAGAAAGGCCTTAGGTACAATAATATAGTACTAGATTAGTAGAATAAAAAAAAAAAAAAGAGATTATACCATGGATTATATCGAGGAGTCCATTGACTGAAAAACATGGTATTCCCTCCATCCTCATACTAATCTTTTTAAAAAGCTTATATTACACTACATTTTATTAAAATATAATAATGTAATTGCTTTTAATTATGTTTTGTTTTATTTTTTTTTATTTTTTTTTATTTTTCCTTATTTTTGGGTCCTGGGGTGACTTTGACCAGCAAAAAAATGGCTTTAAAAAGCAAAAAATGGCTTCAAATATATTCACCACTACATTATTATTAAATTATATAATAATGTAATTGCTTTTAATTATGTTTTGTTTTGTTTTTTTATTTTAATTTTTGTTTTTATTTCTTTTTCCTTTATTTTTGGGTCCTGGGGTGACTTTGACCAGCAAAAAATGGCTTTAAAAAGCAAAAAATGGCTTCATATATATTCACCACTACATTATTATTAAATTATATAATAATATAATTGCTTTTAATTCTTTTTTTTTTATTTTTTTATTTTTTTTTTTTTTGACCCCCCAGTCAAAGTCACCCCAACCGGGGGGGGTGACTTTGACCACCCTATTTTAGCTAAAAACAGAACATAAATGCAGAACCTTCAATTAGGTAAGTAAGAGTGACCTTAAACTAAAAATATGTATATGTGATATTATTTATAATTACATTATTTGCAGTTAATAGCATGCCAGTCAAGAAAAGCAGGTCAAAGTCACCCCCTCTTTACGTATATATATATATATATATATATATATTAGGGGTGTGAACTGAAATTTTCAGTTCGGCCGGAACCGGAATTAGCTATTCACAAATAAATTCCAGCGGGCCAACCTCCCAATAGAATATAAAGCTTACTACAAAAAATGTAAAAAAAATATTTTATATAACTGTCAACATAAAATCTTACATTTAGTACAAAGAGCCACTTCATGAATATATGTTAAATCATCATCGAGAAGGGAATATCTGGAAGTCAAAAATTTGGTAAAAGAGAGAGTCTTATATTTTCTGGAACAGGGGAAACCACAAGCAATAGAATCAAGCCGTGAGATAAGTGAGTTTTGAGGAGAGTTTCTCCCCCAAAAGATTTGGCATATCAATGACCCCAAATCACAGAAAATAATAAATTTTGATGCAATGAGTAACCAACCATTACAGTCACAGAAGAGAGGATTCATAGGAGCTTGTGCCCATCTTCAACCAAATCTATCTTGTTGTGTTGATTTTTTGTAGAGAAAGTGTTACCAACTTCATACAGGAGGTATAGTCAGCAAATGTCGAGAGTTCTGCAGAGCTCATCAGATATCATTTGATACAGATATATAGAGAGCTAAATAAATCAAAACGACTCATTATTTCTTTAACTGCACTCTAGCTCCAGCGGGTTTAAAAAAATGGACTGTACTCAGTTGTAAGTCCCAGGTTTTTATTCTGGAATTAAAATCACTATAAGTTTTAAATTATGATGAATAATTGGAAAATTCCTCCTAACAAATCCATTTGATCGCCCGGGGTAGACGCCATAACATGAGCTTTGGAACTAATTTGCTTGGGATACACAGTTTTCTTGTTTATTATATAAAACTTCAATTTGTTATAAAAAGATGCCTTATTTTCTCAAAGAACATTGGATTTAATAAGGAAATGTAGGATTAATGTACACATTTCAATCATTCAGTTTTTAAGCTGTAATGATTTAAAAAGAATCTAAAGAGACTTGGATCACATCTTGCAAGCCCACTTAGTATGCCAATTCAAGATGTTAATATAGGGCAGAATAGCACATATTTGATTAGAAAGAATTGAATGTTTGAAAAGACACTCTAAGTTTATATTATAGAACAATCAATCATTTAAGCTTTGACTTTAATAAATGGCAAATCTTGAAAAATTCTAAAAGTTTTGCAACCATTTCTCATGGTTACGGAAACTATAAGGCAAAAATCAATTATATATATCATCAATTATTCTCCTCATTTGGGCTCTCCAGCATATATCTCTCAAACTCTGAGGACGCGGCAGAGTTCAGACTTTAAAAAGAGAAAGAGGAAAGCTGAAAGAAGCATAGAGTTTAGATTTATGAATAAAAAGGAAGAGAAAGGATCAATAGACATACATCAAAACAAGATAATTGTTTTAAGTACTGCAGTAGACCCAAGATACAAACTGACTTTATTTTCTAATGAAATAAGAGAATTGAGTAGAAAATGGATGCTTGAAGAAATATGCGAATAATTGAAGGTAGAAAGTGAAAATAGTAGTAGCAGTACAGAAGAAGGTTCAAGCGGTGAGTCATCCATCCATTTTCAGAAACGATCATTATCTACACTGAACTTAGATTTGCCAAGTACCTCAAAATCATCAAGAGCACTAAGAAAAGTTACTTAGTTTTATAAGTTTGAAGAAAGGAGTAAAGGAGAGAATAGAGGTCAGTTAGTGTAAAAAGGAGAAAAAAAAAAAGAAAAATCAGTGGCTCTTCAAAAGGTGAAATTCTTAAAGAAATTGAATTTTCTTTTACCAGAGAAATCAATTTCTAATCTGGGAAAAGAAGAATTACTTAATTGGTGGAAAGGGGCCAAAGCTAGCTAAATTTCCAAACATAGCAGCACTAGCCCAAAAATTACTCTCCTTTCAAGTCTCCATATTCTAAGAAATTATTTTCATTTTCAGAAGCAGGAAATAAATTCTGAGGAAAAACGTTTAAAAATATCACCCAATACTGGTGAACAGTTTTACTTTTACTGTTTAAAAAAAGGTATCATTTATATATATATATATATATATATATATATATATTATATATATATATATATATATATATATATATATATATATACTTTATCTTTATATATATATATATATATATATATATATATATATATATATATATATATATATATATAATTTTGGAAATTAAATTTGAATTTGATGAGAATATCTTATAATCCTATATTTTGAGGTACTTGAGTAAACTTTATTTAAATAATACTGTAGATATATGTAATACACTGTATGAATGCTACACAAGGATACTATTATTTTTTGTTAAAAGATGGGCTATGGGTTATGTAAAATAAATCCCTTCCATCAAATTTTTCTCAGAAGTAGATTAGTAATTCCGGTTCCGGCCGAATTTTGAAAAATTCGGCGGAGCCGGAAAAAATGTCAGAGGTGCGGCGGGGACAGAATTCCGGGTACACCTCAAATATATATATATATATATATATATATATATATATATATATATATATGCTACTCTATATATATATATTCTTCTTACTATATATATATATATATATATATATATATATATATATATATATATTAATTCAATTAAATAAATAATTTTGAAAAGAGATTTCGGAAAATTTTTGATTTTCTTGAAGATATTTACTTTAAATAAATAAATACATTAATATTTTAACAATTAATTATTTTTATTTCCTTTTTAGAATTCGTTTGATATATCAAATTTCGAATATTTTTATGTTAAAAATTCGGAAAAATTATAATTTGGCCTCAATTTTAATTTGAAATCATAGTTAATACAAAAAAAAAATTGATTATATTTAGATATGTTTTATATATTTTGCATCAATTTATAACAAAGGAGTAATGGAATTAAAATATATTTTTTATTTTGTTTGATTTAATCCTCTATTATTTAGTGTAAAATTACAAATTAACCGGTAGGAAACCCTGTTTTCCCAATTTTTGGCGGGGTTGGCCGGGCCCCGGTCGGTTCTTAACATAACTTTGGTCTCCCGACTCTCCCTAATTCACTTTTAGTTTTTTTTTTTTGTAAATCACGGCCCTATAGTCAGTCATAAGCACATAAATGATTCCTAATAATCTAAAGTTTTATTAAAGTTTGAATAACACTGAGTCAGCCTGAACGTGGAGGGTGAGCGGACCACCATTGAGGGTTGCATCGGACCATCTGTTTAAATTAGTCTTTTACGTATAAATTCAATTTTATATTTTAATTTTTACTTAATATTATAATTATTTATCATATTAAAATTGGTAATAAGTAATAAAAATGTCAATGATGAGATAAATAAAGTAAGAATAAAAAATAAGGTGGTCCAATTCACCTCTCTCCGAAATTTTGACAATTTTGAATTCATTTTTATAATTGTTTCTTTATTTTTAAAAATTTGCATATTGGAAAGGTTTTTATTATATTTAAATTGATTTTTATGTAATAAAAATGTCAATAACTATAGCAGTAAAAGTAAAAATATGGTGGTCCGAGTCACCCCTTTATCAATTTTTACAGCGGGGTGAATCGGACAAGTTAGGCCTTTTGCCCCTAATACTGTTTGGATCAAAAAATTTACTTTGCCAGTTTAAAAGCTAACATACTCGGGTATCTTTTTGAAAAAATAGTGAAATCCATCAATATTTCATTTTTATCAAGTTAAAACTCACATTTTCAAAGAAGTGAAATTCTGACCAAGAAGGACATTTGTACCCTAATTTTACTCATTTTTAAGAAATATAAAAACTTTCTAGAATTAAAAGATGATCTAAATAAAACTTATAGTACAGCGTGGCTATTAAATGAGCAAAAAATTTTTTTTATTATTATTTTTATTTTATTTAAAGTGGACCGAGATCACCCCTCCTAAAGAGGCAGGCCTGGTCACCGCCCGACCATATATATATATATATATATATATATATATATATATATATATATATATATATATATATATATATATATATATATATATATATATATATATATATATATATTTTTTTTTTTTTTTTTTTTTTTTTTGTTATATAATGCTGCTATTATTTTTATTTTTTTTTTGAAGCATAATTAAATTTTGTTTTAAATTCTATCATATGCAAAATAAAATATTTGAACAATTTTTTTTTAAATTAAATAACTATGTAGGGTAAACTTTGGTTTTGTATATTCAATTTCGTTGATAATCGTTAAAAATAATATAAATTATCAAAAGATAATTTTTATTATCAATATATAAATAATCGGAAAAATACATTGACAGTGTTATCCCTAAAAAAAAAAAAAAAAAAGCCATAATTAGTCAACTTTTTTTTCAGAGCTTTATTTTTTAATTTTTTGACACCATATAATAGTTGTGTAATACTTTCTCACATTAGCAATATAATTACCATTTTTTTTAACAATATATATTGACGATAATTTCTACTTTCCATGACAAATTAGTAAAATTATCAAGTAAGTATTTAATATTACTTTTTCTTCAAATTAATATTTAAATTTCCACAAAACTTTTAGTCCTAATTTATGAAATTTGGCATCAGTAAATATCAGTAAAAAAAACATGCAAATTTTTCTCAAAATGTATCACAATTTTATTATCTTTTCTAAATTGGATTTCATTTTCAAAATGTAATGAAAAATAATAAATTCATATAATTTTGATATTATATATATATATATATATATATATATATATATATATATATATATATATATATATATATATATATATATATATATATATATATATATATATATATATACTAATTTTTAGAAATTATAATTTTAAGTAAACTTACAGACTTAATAGTAAAGTAGTTAACTCTGCATCAGAAATCTTCAATTCTTCTTTTGATTTTGTCCAAGCTTCATGGTTTTGCTCTCCTAAATCTACAATAAACCTACTTCTTGGTCGTCCTCTTCTTTGGCAAGAATATGGATCAGACATATTCCTTAGATCATAAGAGGAACTGCTGGCACCATGTTCATCAGACAACCTAGCATATTTATAACCTCTACCTCTACCACGACCCATTCCTGTTCCATTTTTACTACCTCTTGGTCGCCCTCTTGTTCTTCGTATAATGCCATCAAAATTTCCTGGGTTTGAGTACTCGGAGACTACTGAGAGCGTATCATCATAAGAATCATTAGCATTATAAGAATCCCCACTCATATCAAGGGACATGGACTGTTCACTAGCCTGGCCTGATACAGATGCATTAAGTCTTTGATTTTGTAGATGAGCTTGTTGACTTTGTGCATGGCCAGCTTGCTGGTTGATACCCTGAATAGACTGTGGCACAGAATGTGATTGAGAATGAGAAATCTCATGTGATTGAGAAAAACTTTGATGAGATTGGCTAAGATGAGATGATATGGAACTAGGCTGTGAATGTGATGGAGTATGGTTATGACCTGAAAACTCTGATACAGAGTGGGATAGAGGTCGGTTCTTTTCTTGATTATTTTTCATAGGTTCATTTTGAATTCGGTCACAATCTTTATTAGATACAGAAAGACTATTATCACTCATAGGCACATTAACCATTGGCATTTCATTATGACTCTCTTCTGATACAGAAGTAGAATCATTAAAATCGTACACTGAACTCTCATGCCCATGCGAATGGCCATTTTCTTGTACACTTATAGGTAAACTGTGACTATGATTATGACTCGAATAATTATGAATGGGTATATTATTAGCATTGTCATTTACTTCTCCGCTAGACATAGGAGTATGCTGACCTCCAACTGTAGCAGCAGTGGTAG
>JABUQX010114942.1:0-10000 GCA_015478945.1 Trachelipus rathkii
ATTTGCAATATTTTGCGAGTGCAATTCCGCTTTCCAAACGTAATGTTGGGGATGACTTCTGGCTCATAAAACAGAATAGTCCTTACTTCTGCATAAGCATTACTAGTATAAAAGAGAGTGCACTTAAGTTCATTCATTAGCCCATAGCAGGATGGACAAGTGAAACTCTCATTCTGAATTTCCAGCAAAGATGGCGCGACCGTGCAAGTTTGATGCAAGGTCTGTCCCTTCTTTGTGATATCACTCCATATCCAGTGCAAATTGATCTTAAAGCCACTTGAAGATCCCTGCATTCACTATCTTATGATTAGAGCATACCCATCCTCACATTCAAAATGCATACTGCGATACTTGATCGATTTTAATCATTGATTACAATGAATTAGAATATCATGCTAATAATTATTACTCGCATTTCTTTTGCGTACTTGCTACAGCCAGTTAAATTGTAACATATCTTATTCACAATATAGAGACAAAATCTTTTGGGACCTTCCTGATTTATGTATTGCCTGTAGGAGGCTGCTGCCAGGGACAATAAATGTGTTTTACAGTGTATATAATAGAGAAGTTTTTTGTCTCCTTTTCTGAAAGGCCAATTTTTCTTCACTACCACAGCTTTCCAAAGCTATCAATTAGAAGCCAACCACCTCGAAAATCTAAGCAAGATGTTGTCCTATTATTCAAATTGAAGATCGTCAGCTCTTATCCATGCATTTTGCAATAGTTTCTGCGCTTTTCATTGGGAATATAAGGCCGTTTTACGACAGAGGTGGACAAGAAACTTTCTGCAAGGGATTTATGTTTACAACTTCCAACTACTCTTAAAACATTATACTAACAGTTCATTTCATTTCTTAAAGAAGTGCTTCTCATCTGATAAAACGGAGAATCTTTTCTTAAGTGTTTTCAATGTTTTTTTTTTTTGTATCAAACCTCATCTTCCAACAAACTGTCTCTCCATACATATACAGAGGTTCACACAGCGGCCAAGTGTCCTTTGAATCTTGGCTGTATATCTCAGACCTATCACTCTGAAATCATTTTCTCCACTGAGTTTAAAATCAATCATTCAACAATTTTGTACGCAGAAATACTTTCAATCAACACTCTTGATATTCTCCTAGTAAGTGTAAGCTCCTTCTTCCTTTTAACATAAAAAATCCAACCACTCCGCCAAAGTACTCTTTAAACCTTTGCCTAGTTTAAGTCTCTTTCACATGTCCTTATTGTTGAAACAATTTTGAGCGTGAATCGGTTTTTCATAGACCCTGGTCCTCCTGAGGTTTTCCCACTTCACCAACACTTATAGTGATAAGTCTAAAGACGTGTTCATGCTTGCGGCTATATTATCTCATTTACTGGCGCCTAAAGCCTTTTGAAAAGTTTGGAAATTCTTTGCATTGATATTAAAATCAAGAAAATCGTTTGTAAAACATTTCTGCAATCATTTTACGTCTATGGAGAAACTTTTGGCAACAGTTTTTACGAAAAAGGCGCCTCGCAATATTGTTCATTGAAATGAACCAGCCAACTTATATTTCTGTGTCCTCCCTCCCCTGTTGTTTATTGTAGTAGCGTGTTTGTCAGACGAATTTTGAAGGAAATACGGGAGCTGATGATCCTGCACCTTTGATTATTCAACATTCCTTTAATCAGGAAGTGTGAGAGGTTAATTTGTATATGATTGAGGTGTTCAGATAGCCATTTCTTTTTAGAGAAGAGTGTCCTTAAGCCTATGAATCAACCCTATTGGAGAGCAGGTAACATCTTTCTCAGCAATGCATATAAAAATCCCATGCTTTCAATGCACCTCCCATTACATAGGCGAAACAAATGACTACAATATTAGACTCTACCTAACATACAACTACAGTACAATGATGTCATCCAAAGCACACATCCAACTTTGGGATCATAATCTCCATCATACATCACATCAAAGGATCATATCGCGTCCATCCCTACAGGTATTCAACCCCACCAAAGACGCAAACTCATAGAATCACTAATGATAAAAAAGAAACAATTTCTATTTTATTATTAGCAAAAAGAAGAATATACATTTGATCCCACACTTACCAACATTCTTCCACTCACCTTTTTTCAAAAATTATAAAAGCAAAAATTTCTGACTTCAAAATCTAAACTATTTCAATTATAACAATTTTTCATAAACACTTACATAAACACTCATTAAATAATTTTATCTTCCCAAGAAAGTAAAAGTGGAAAAGACTTTTTCCACATAAAAATAAGATTCAGAAAATATCACGTATTTACATCATATGAAGAACTTTTTTGAATAAACTTGTAAAGATAGTGCAATGCGACGGTTTTTGAATTTAATATTTAAGAACAACCTATTAGATACTTTAGATATATATATATAATACATTATACGTATATAATATATAAGTATATATATTATTATATAATAATATATAAAATATAATATATATATAATATATTATAAGTTATAATCTATATATATAATGATATATATAATAATATATATATACTATAGAATATAATATCGATATCGTAATGTAATATAAGTACTATATATATATATATATATAGAGTAAGTATTCTGTATTAGCTGAATATATATATAAGTATAAAGCATATGAAATATATATATGAATTATATATAATAATATACAGTAATTAATGAGATCATGAGAAATAAATAACTAATAACTATATATATTTAAAGTACCCTGCTTACATAGTGAGGACGACCTTCTCCGAAGAAGCTAAAATTTTTATAGCAATTATTCTTTTTTTCTCACATAACGTTCTCAATCGTTCACCGAGCAGTTACTTCTCAGAATAAAGAATTGACAAACGTTTGTTATTTTATGGCCAATGACTTCTCAGCATACACATTGCTCCATGCATTTTGGCTGATCTTTATAATTAATAGTGGCTAGAATAATATAGATTTAAAAATCTTTTTATATTAAAGTAATTGCTTTTATTTTGTAATTTACCGGCAAAATTAATTCATAGCCGCCGCATTTGTCTCCGGGGGGCCCGACTGTCTCCAGGGGGACAATGCCCCCGCCTGGCAAGTATGCCTGAAAGAAACACTGGTACCAACCGTATTGATATGCCCTGTCCGAGAAAGCAATCTATTACTCGTCAGGATCAAACCAATATAAGTCGAGTGCAGTCTGACTCAGGGCAAGTGAAAATTGGAGACAACAACGTGACGGCTGTCGCAAAATGCATCTTTTTGTGCTAAGGAGGATGATAGTTGTTTGGCCACTTATGGTATTACGTTAACTGCAAATTCAGATTTTTGAAGGTTGTCTTTTATGCCGTTCATGAATGGTGAATGGTGATTGTTGTTTTGCAATGGAAAGTGTAATAGCATTGAAAAGTTTTTGAAGAAGAAATTCGACGAATTTTCCTGATATTTTTGGACTTCTTTATTATGGATAATTTTGCATAAGGGTTTTGTTAATTAAGCTTTCAACTGAATATTGTGAATGGGCGCATGTAAGTTAATTTTACTTAATGCGGCAATTATCATTCCATCAAAATTTTATCCCAGTAGAAAGATAAGGTCTGTATGCTCTGAGTAGAACTAGAAATATTTACGATAGATTCTTATGTAAAATAGTGACGGTGAAATAATAGGATCCATAGTTCATAAACAGACCATTAATCAGTGGGTTTGACATGGTATTCTGTAGATAAATGAGCCATCAGAAGTTAACATTGAATTTTAATGATCTGAGAAAAAAACAGATTAAGTATTAAGAAATAACCTAAATTTCGTAAAAGTGAATTTTAACAACATGAACAACTCTTTGAATTAACTATGACGTGAACTTATGTATATGGATCTATGTTCCAAAAACAGATAAGATGAGCGAGTCGTCGGACATACCATATAGTAAAGATACGGTTAAAGTTTTGTTTTTCACTAAAGATTTTGTTTTCCAGATTGGACATATAGAAGTCGCAAATGTACAGGTCAGTGGTGAGACCAATCCGACAACTCCATAGAGTTATTTAGGTATTAGACTGAATTCGCGTTCTTTAAATTTAATAAACTAAGTGTTTGGGCGTACAAACATTTATAATTTAAAATATGTTCACAATATAAAATACAACAGCCTCCTTACATATGTTAATTTTGGAGTGATACGTGGTTCGTTTAAGTATATTATGTCAACTCGTTTCCAAGAACCGATACATTAGCTGGGCGACATAATACATCAAAGTTCCTTAATAGATTTAAGGAAATGTTGAATTCAAGTTCTTAAGTTGATAATTTTACTTAATGTTGCGCTATTTACGATGATTTAATTATGAAAGAGTATTAAGATCTGTCGATAATGGCTGTTGCAGTATGGCCATTTCCGTGTGTAAACCGTCCGCACATAAGATACTTAAGCACAAGGTCTCCAAAAAGGGGCAATTTTTCCTAGTTTTTGTGTATCCTTTAGACAATCCATCTACACCAATATTGATATCCATTTAATACCATATATATCCACATTATAGGTCTTAGGAACTTAATGCTATGCCAGGTAGTTAAGAAGTAATTGTAATTCATAAACGGTCTTTTTTCTTAAGGATCATTTCGCGAAAAATAATAAGATTTAGAAAGAAGCACACTTTTATATTTTTCTTCGTCCCTAGCTATCCTCATATCCTTCTATGCTCAAGATAAGCTTCCATCATATATAATATAATAATATAATATATATAATAAGTCTATATAAATAGTATATCTATATATATATATATATATAACTATACTATAAATTATAGGTATATAGGAATATATATATTATAATATATAGTACATTTATATAATAATATATAGTATATAATATATATATAGATTATAGTAAAATATATATATATATATATATATATATATATATAATAATAATAATATATATAAATAATATATATATATATATTCATATACTCATATATATATAATATATCATACTATATATATATATAACTAAAATGATATAATATCATATATATAATATAATATATCGATATATCGACCAGTATAATTTATATATATATATTATTACGTTGATATATTATATATATCGCTCGTGAAGCGCAGTCCGGATCCGACGCAGCTCCAGGCTGCGGGGGGTACCGGAGGGAGAACATCGGGATTAGATAGGTAGAACGACACACCCGAACAGGAAGACAGAGATGCAGAAAGGAGAACAGTGAAGCGAAGAAGTAGAACCTAAAGGAACCATAAAATAGGTCATATATGTAATATAAGTATAATATAATATATATATAACCTATATATATAATAAGTATTAATAATATAACAATATATTATAATATAGAGTATATTAGTATTGAAGTAAAGGTAATATATTCCTATATAAATAATACAATATATATAGAATATATAGAATATATAATATTAATATAAATACGGTAATATAGTAATTAAATATATATATAATATATATAATATATATATATATAGTATAACATATATATGATATAAATATATAATATAATCATAGTATAGCTTAGACTATAAATATATATATATATAGTATATAAATATATATATATATTATAATATATAAATTATAATAATATATACATAATCCTATAATTAGTATTATAAAATATATATAAGTATATAGTATATATAGTAGGTGGGTGGTGTGCGTGGGCATTTTGGTGTGTGGTTGTGTGTTGGTGTGTGTGTGTGTGTGATGTGTGTGTGGTGTGTTGCTGTGTATTATGCTTAATCCGACAAGCGTTCGTTAAGTTACTCCTCGTGTTGAAAGGATCAACTTTTCGCACACTTTTCTGACAAGCAGTTGATGCAAACAACAAAACACATCATGAAGATGATGATTTTGTTGATTACATATGCATACATATACAAACATATGTGAGTATTTATAGTAAATATATATAAACATATTTATATAATATCAGGCTATATATATATAACTAATATGATTAATATATATATAGTTTAGTATATATGACCAATATATATATACTATATAATCAATCTAATCTATCTTCTAATGCTAGTGGTCAAACTGTCCCCATACTACTATAAATATATATATATATATTATTATATATATAAGATATAA
This sequence comes from Trachelipus rathkii, assembly GCA_015478945.1. Lineage (NCBI taxonomy): Eukaryota > Metazoa > Arthropoda > Malacostraca > Isopoda > Trachelipodidae > Trachelipus > Trachelipus rathkii. Next base: position 6,129 of record JABUQX010114942.1, read on the forward strand.
GGATACTATATATCTATATACACTGCACCAATCGGTGTATATAGACTCATAACCAGAGATATAATATCTACTATATAATAATATCGGTAGTAGACTTACCCTCACGTATACTATATATATTAATGCTATATATTATATAAGATATTATGTATATATATTACAGTGATAAAAACCACGAGGAGATGTCATTTTTTTCGCATCCCGCGGATGTGGATGTTTGATATAACATGCCGCGGAATAGCCGGATGCGGATGCGGATACGGATGATTTGATATTCATATCATAGGGTGGATCATAAGGGATAAAATATTAAAAGTCAGTATAAATATATATAAGTATGATAATGTAATATATACTACTATTATTATAATATATATGATATACTAGTAATAAGTATACTATTAATAGTAATATTGCCTAATCTGATATTCGAGTTTAGCCATGATCTATTAATATATAATGTGTTACACCTGGAGGGTAAGCCAGGACACGGGGACCAAACTACAATGCACCCCACCAACCTATTGGTCCACAACCTCCGACTTATGAAAGAGATTTTACAAAGGATTATATATTTTGTGCACTAGTATTGAAAATTTAAATATAAGGAAAGATATGAAGCTGCCTAACTTTTTTTCTCCATCTTCACTATAAAATCTTTTCTCTTTCATCATATATAATAGCCCAGTACATGCTAAATATACTACTTCACTTGAAAACTATTTGCAGGACAGGCCAAAGTACTTTCCTTTGCAAAGTATTAACTTAAGCGTTGGGGTAAACACATTTGCTCAACTAATCCACCAACTGATAGGTTCATCATATGTTATCAGATCGTTTACTTCTGGGTGCATAGTTTCAATTCATTGAGACATTACATGCTTTTGGTGATAGGCGTGTGTTTCTTCAATCACTACTGGAAGCTAATAAAGATTCCTTGCCCAGTGGAATCTGTACTGATAATTACTTGTAGAAGGTGTGGTTCTGTAAGATTTGATTTTTTTCCAGACCGACAGGCCGCATGTTTCAAGCAGCCCTGCACGAGTTGGAGCGCTGGTCTCAGCCAAAACATAAGAATGCTCGTGCAAGGCACCAAGGAATATTTATTTATTGACTGAGAAACGCGGATAGCAGGTAGAGGGTCTTTATGAGAATAAGAAGGCGGCCTATAAAAAGGAATTGGGAATGAAAGACACAATGATACAATTTGTTCAAATGGGAAATACAGCAGAGTTTTTGTAGAATTTTGAGCAGTTCATATTTTAAGTTCTAATATAGTGGTGCTGCGTAAAAGGAAAGTTTAAGTAAGGAATGGTTCATTTGGTACCGAGCAGAGCTAAGATAATGTCAATGGACATAAGAAATAGAAATCAAAAATTTCTTATTAACACATAAATTAGTGAGGAGGGGTAGATGTTTGAGATGAAAAATTTAATTAGGAAAGTAAATTCTTTATGAAGGTCTTATTAATTAGATGTATATGGGAGGCCCTAAAGAATTAAAGTATTTTATACTATTGAACATTTATAAAGAAGAGGGGACGTAACTGAATAAATTTTGTGACAAGTTTGTAAAAGAAAGTTTTCTGTAGATGCTGGTGTTGTAATCGGAAGAGATTTTTTTTAAGAGGATGTTGAGAGAAGGCAGCCTATTTATTGTTGAATTCCTTTTCTTTTGTGAATTTAATGTTATTAATATAACAAAGACATTGCGGGAAGATGACGTCACGAAGTCCATTATGATCTAATTGAATAGCTATTTATTTAGCTCTCTATTAGGCTACTTTTGCATCTTATTTAGCGACTTTTAGCTACTTATTAGATACTTAATTTTATTTATTGTTTTGTTTTTTTCATTTTCATTGTTTTCGTTTTTGGAGTTTTTTATTTACGGTATTTGTTTTTGATTTTGTTGCGTTGTGGATTGGTGAGTTCGTTTAAGCATGGCCCGCGCGCACTGAAGACACATACACACAAACAAACACCTACAGACAGACCAGACCAACACGACCAGTAACTTGTGAAATTATATAATATAATACCTTAATAGAGGACATATAATATATATATAGTATATAACGTACTTATAGTATATATATATTAAAAATATATATATAAAATTAGTTATATATATTATATATATATATATATACTATACGTATAGTATAGTTATACATATATATAAATTTTTGTAAACTATTAGGCAAAATGAATATAATGAACGAATTTGGATGAACCCGAAATACGAAACAATTTCTTTCTCATAATATAAGACGATGATTGATACCAAGGTGCTACCAGAGGCAACCGTCTATGTGATGGAGATTTTGTAGGAGCCACCAAAATTAAAGATTCAAATGCTTATCACTATGGTCATTTTTTCTTCTATTCTCAAAACCTTTTTTTTCCTTTAAACATTGACTTATGTAGATATAATTTTATTTATATCTTCCTTTATATATAATATACACAGGACATAAGAATATATAGTATAACTAAATATATATAACCAACTAATATTAGTATAATATATAGTAATATCTAAATATATTATATAAGTTTTATAAAATTGTAGCTATATTTATATAAGTATATAGTAGTATTGATATGATATATATTATATTATATATATAATATATATATTAGTAACCCCTCATTTATTCGGATATAATTTCACGTATAAATTTATCAAGAGAGCGGCTTTCAGTATGGTAGATAGAGTATTATTTTATTGATAAATTTCTAGTATAGGTTTTGTAAATATCACACATGTTAAATGTTAATGTTAAACTAACATTGATGAGTGGATATAGATATGATGGTAAAGGAAGGTTAGGTTGAGTTTTGTTTGGTTGTGATAACTTATTTTTCGCAGACATGCAGGGTGCTTTGTTAATGGTAGCAGTTTATTCACACAGGTGTTGCTAGGTGTTATGTCTGCTTAGAGTTTAGGTGGTAGCTATGTTTAGTACTTTACTGATAATAGGCAATACTGCTTGTTATGTAAACAAATATTCATTGATAAGTATGATGGTTAGGTTAGAATACGATAAATTTATACCAAGTTTTGTTAAATATTAATATGTAAAATGGTAAAATTAACATTGATATGTTATAAGAATCGCTCAACTAGTAATATTCTTTTTCATCTTTTAGGGCATACTATTAACTGAGAGAATGTTAAGCTGTAAACCTTGCTGACATTAGCAGTTTGTTCGGTCTTACGGAATGTTAGAATGTTGATGTACACTATGTTCCTAGTTCTGGGGATATTATATTACTTTACAGATGTTAAAACCTTTCGGCTAATGTTATGCAGTTTTATTGCTTAGGAATAACGTGTGCTAGCTTAGATTATCGATCAGAGAATTTAGGTTATGATAAAATTGTTTTGCGAGTTTTGTAAATATTAACTATGGATCATGTATAAATAACGACTGTAATGTTATGAGTATGTTTGCGAAAAAGTGTGAGATGATGACTTACGTTTTATAAGGTTAATGCTACTACTTATCGATATTATGCCAGGAATTTTTGTTAATGTGAGCATTTTATTCATACGTAAGGATTTTTTTACGCTGTAAACAATAATTAAAAGAAAAAAAATTACGCTGTGATCATGCAAAAGAACTTAATTTTATGTAATGTTTGTGTAGCAAGGATACTTCAATAGATGACTTTAATTAATTATAGTTGTATTATCTTTTAATAAAGAGAATAAAACAATTAAAAATAGTTAAGTCAGAGAAAAATAAATGTTTTTACGATAAATGTTATGTAATAACCCTTAAACAAAATTAATATTTTACGTGATATTTGTACAAAAACATATTTTTGTTATATTTTAAAAACAATTAAGCTTAAATATGACTT
>JABUQX010114942.1:22500-30000 GCA_015478945.1 Trachelipus rathkii
TTGCATAAAATAAAATTGAGCGTTTCCGGTCATTTTCAAGACTTCAAATACAGTGTTGAGCAATTTCGTGAATATGAGAGAGAGACTTTTGTACTATAAAGTTATTTCAAAACTTTTATTCGAAATAGATTTTCAATCTAAAAAAATTAAAACTTCTACCTTTTAATTGATTTTTCCTCTAATAGACACTGTGGTGGTATTGTAATTATATATAAATATATATATATATATATATATATATATATATATATATAGTATATATATATATATATATATATATATATATATATATATATATATATATATATATATATAAATATATATATAATATATATGAAATATATATATATATATATATATATATATATATATTATATATAATATATATATAATATATATATATTATAGATATATATATATATATATTATAATATATATAATTATATATTATATATAATATATATATATATATATATATATATAGAGAGAGAGAGAGAGAGAGAGAGAGAGAGAGAGAGAGAGAGAGAGAGATTTAAGGATAAAAGTAAAATCGAAAGATAAAGGGAAGAAGGAAAAAACTTTTTCAATAAGAAAATGGCTTGAATTTGTTAAAAATATGATGAGAACGGGAATGACAGTTGAAATGAAGGTCAAAAAGTAATATGTAGGAGAGGGAATAATTTTCTATTCTACAATGATGAAGAGGGAACCGAATGAAGTGTATGTAATAAATATATAGAAATATATAGAATGTTTAAAAATTTATAGAAAAATGAGAAATAATGTATAAATTGCATTGAAAATAAAGTGTCAGCAAATAATTCTGATTATCAATTACTGTTATGGAGAATAGCGAAAAGCAGAGAGTAGTTTCATCTTTGAACCTTGATTAATGAATCATTCTTGTTGTTTGTTAGTGAAAGGAACATGGACAGTCTTTAGTGAGTTAAATAATAATAGTGAAAAGAAAGAAAGGAGAGGAAGAACATAAAAGAAAAGTCAAGTGAAATTACAATTTACCTCAAGTGAGGAAGTTGGAGAGCCATGAAGGTGAATTTGAGCAATATTGCAAATTAAAGAGGATAGAGATTGAAAACCTGTTAATTAATAGAGTCGAGAATGTCATAGAGTTCATCATTTCAATATTACATGACTTTATTTAAGAAAGGAAAAGGTGATAGCATTGTATGGTTTAAAATTTTCGAACATAGCTCTTAAATAAGGTAAAGGTGTAGAATCTATTTATCTATCTATCTATCTATCTATCTATCTATCTATCTATCTATCTATCTATCTATCTATCTATCTATCTATCTATCTATCTATCTATCTATCTATCTATCTATCTACTATATCTATCTATCTATCTATATATATATACTATATATATATATATATATATTATATATATATATATATATATAATATTATATATATATAATATATATATATATATTAAAGGCTGGTTGAAAAACAATACAAAAGTTGTAAGTGCAGATTTGAAACAACTTTATTTTGGTGCTCACTTCAGATACAAACTGAAATGTGTTAAAAGTAAGCTCTTCAAGATTTGTTTTCATACCCCAACTTTACCTTGAATCTTTTTATTTAAAAGCAAAAATATATATATAGCCAGATATACAGTATAGCTTAAATATCCTTACATTCTTACATGCTAAACAACCTGCATAGTACAAAATCTCATAGAAAATCAGATTTTTTCTGTACTGAAGGTATTTCGATTCGAGAATGTTTGGTTTGTAGTATTGCACCATGTCGAGAAGTATGACCAACGACCCTACTAGAAACAGCGGAAACATCTTTGACATTTCTTTCAACATCGACCGAATGACATGGATACTTTGGTAGGAGAATTTGTTGATTACTAACCAAAATATCATCACTAATATCATCAAGAAGAGGTGATAGGAGAGTACTCCCCCAGTCTATCAGTTCCATGTAGGAAGTGGCGTTGAGATTGACGTTTAGCTGCCTTTTATCAAAGCAGCGAACTTGCACATTGGTGGAGGAAATTTCCTTTCTTGCTTGAAGAATTTGTTGACATGAAAATCTTCTTATTGTTTCCCGTTCATCTGCAACACCAGCTAGAAACAAGTTTTCTGGATGACAAAAATAGGAGTTGTTTAGGAGCACTGGAGAAATGATGTTCTGATCCTCCAGGAGAAGTTTTGATACTGTGGATACCATAAAGTGAAAATTCTTTGCACACTTGGACAGCCGGGATGGGCAGCGATATAGAACCATAGGGGGCATAGCCAGTTTCAGTTACGAATCGTACCAAACCCAGATCATCAGAATGCGGTATTCTGTTGAAACCGTCTAATCGAAGCAGTCTATTAGCTTTTAAGTTAGCCAACTGCATGGCTTAAGGCACCCGGCTGTGCAGTTTTCAAATACCGCATATTATTATGATCTGCATTTTGTACCCCTTGCTGAATTAATAAACAGATTTTTAGTAAATACAGCTGGTCAGAACTTAGATCTTTCGTAACTGTTTCAGGAACATCAACTACAGAGCCTGGAATTGGTTGAAAATTAATGATGGGTTTGGTCTGAGGATCAAATGAGAGCAGTTTGGTTATAGGTCCTTCATGTGACGATGGGCCAGTTGTCTTCCCATCAACAACACTAAATAACTTCCTGAGTGGCAGTTCATTAAAATGCAACATGCATATGAGCCATTGAAGTGGTCTTTTAAGATGTAACTCCAACAGTGTGATTATTCCATTCTTGTTACCCGTATTCACAGGAGTTCCATCGCAAATCACTGCTCTTAAAGTCTCTGTACTCTTATGACCAGAATTTCATGAAATACATCTCGAGATCTTCCTGAGTTAGGACTAACGTGATCGATGTAACATGCATCTGGAAATGACACTAGCACGTAATGTTCGTCTCTAACTTTATTTTTCCATCGAAACCAATGCAGACCATACCTCTGTGTTGCAGCAAATGCTCCTCTGACTGTTTGTCTCTCCAGTATTTTCTTTGGCGTTGTAACTTACTTGGATCAACAACGTTTTTTTGGTGACAGAAGTCCGAGGTCCTTGAGGGCAGCATTAACTATGAGACATGCATCTCTATTGCTCACATTTGTCCTCTCTAATGCTTTACACAACTCAGGATACTGGTTTCTATTTTGAGGGTGACATTCTTCCATTTCTTCTGATTCTAAGGAAAATGATTCTTCTAGCACATCACTCTCACTGCCTGATAATTCAACTGAACTTACACATTTTTGCGTATCTTTGTGTCTCATCTTACTTTCAAATGTCAATCGTTTCCTTTTCCTTTCCTGAAGTTTCATGTTTTTCTCTGTTCTTTCCTTGTCCACCTTTCCTATTATCATGCGTCTTGAAGTGTTTTGATCAAGCCAAAATTGCCATTCCAATACAGGGATTTCCTTTCATTGGGACTATTGACATTGATTAACGTTCAACTATACCATTTAAACACACTTGCACGCGCTAATGTCGAAGAAACGAGAAAATGATTTTATTTTATATTGATATGCTAAGAGAAAATGATTTTATTTTGAATATTTCATCAAATCATTGACATTCACTATTAGTCTCTTCACTTTCACTATATATTGTATATGCCTTTAACTTCTGTTGCCACTAACTTTGCTAGATGAGTAACACTGGCATCTTTGTTGACTACTTGATGGAACTTGTAGGCTCTAAAAACATCCTCAGCCAGTGGTAGCTGATTTTCGACAAGTGGTTGTGGATAACCGAATATTGCATGCCTGTCTTTATGCCTTGTTGCACATGCCATGATACGTCTTGCAATAATAGTAATAAACACTGCACCCACAGGACTTATCTCAAACGTCGAATAGTCTGGATCTGAAATGAGACAGAAATAGCTCTCAATTAGTATTAAAACCAAATTTTGAAGAACAAAGCATATAAAATTCATAACTTAAAAATAGTAAAAAACGATGTCAAAACCCTTTTAAAAAAACTAAAGTTGGGCCCCCTAGACATTGAGTAAATGCAAAATGATTTTTTGTCCCACTACAGGGAAGCCAAGGAGCACCAATTTGACCATGTTTGATTATCCCACCAAAATTCAACCCAGCTTAATATATATATAATATATATATATATATATATATATATATATATATATACAAGGTATATATATAATATTTATATATAATTATTATATATTATATATTTAAATATATATATATATATATATAATAACGCGAACCATATTGAGCTAATAAAAATTTTGAACTATTCAACTGGTTACGTGCACACTACAAAACTATCTGATTTAAATAAAGATGTGATTTATAACATTATTGAATTTAGAAAAATAAATACAAAATATGGCCTCGCAATGTTTGCAATTCTACGTGTAGGAGAGGATGTCTCATACCGCTGAAAAGACTGTTCAAAATAGTTTGACGTATTTGGTGTGGTTTTTTATTTTTCATGAGGGAGAATGGGCCAGGTATGCGGTTGAAAAAAATTGTCCGTGGGATTTTTTTTTATACCTATTGTGGGTATGAAAGCTATTTTTGGAAAAAATCAAATCCTTTGTTCTGAACGATGTACGAACTAACCATTAATGGATAACAAAGAAAATTAAGAGGTAAAGGGAGGGGGGGAAGAGAGAGAGAGAGAGAGAGAGAGAGAGAGAGAGAGAGAGAGAGAGAGAGAGAGAGAGAGAGAGAGAGAGAGAGGGAGGAGAGGAAGAGAGAGAGAGAGAGAGAGAGAGAGAGAGAGAGAGAGAGAGAGAGAGAGAGAGAGAGAGAGAGAGAGAGAGAGAGAGGGGGGGTATGGTTTGGGGATGTTTTTGATAATATAGTTGTTCAGTTTTTTTGATGGTTGGAGAATGATATTTTAAAAGTTTGTGTTGTAAATGGTCTAAGTTATGTTCACCTTGCATATTGTTGAAATTGTTGAAATTGTGTATGCAGTAGGTTTCAATTAATTTTCTTTTTTGATGGTTGGAGATACAGATTAAGTTTTGCATGGAATTAGTGTTAATAAAGTGGTTGGATTGTGATCTGTGTGTGGTTAGTGATGAGTTTTGATTATCGTTGCGTAGATCGTATGAGTGTTGATATTTTCTTCTGATAAAGTTGTTTGTTTCACCTATGTATGTTTTTGGGCAATGGTTGCATGGTATGGTGTATATACATTGTAGAGGTTCAGGGGGTGGTTTTGGTGGATGGAAAAGTTTTTTTTAATGGGAGAGCATTGGTGGAAGTAAGCGTGATGTTTTGGGGTATGTATTTTTTAAGGTTTAGTGTGTTTTTTAGAGGGATGGGGAGGTAGGAGATGTTTGGAGGATTGTTTGTGGTGGGGGGAATGGTATTATTGTTATAGTATTTTGATCTTGCTTTTCTGTAAGCTTTGTTGATGATGTGTGTAGGATATTGTAGTTTGGTGAACGTATTTCTGATTAGATTATTTTCTTTGTTAAGATTGATGGGAGAGCAGATTCTGAGGGCTCTAATGTATAGTGCGGTAAGGGTGGCTATTTTTATAGAAGTGGAATGCGAGGAGAACCAGTGTATGTAAGAGGGGTTGGAGGTGGGTTTTCGGTATACATAAAAGTTAAGGTGGAAAGAGTTGTGCCAAGAGATTAGTGTGTCTAAGAAGGGAAGTGTGGAGTTGTGAGGGTATTCTAATGTATATTGTATGGAAGGATGTATGTTATTAATGTGTTGTAATATGTTTGTAGGGTCTATGTTGTGTGGTAAGGATACGAAGATGTCATCGACATAGCGGTGCCAGTTGGAATTTTGGAGTTCAGGAAGAGGAAGAATGTGGTAGAGTTCTGTGAGTTCCATGTATATATTGCTGAGAGTAGGTGACAAAGGGGATCCCATGCTGAGTCCGTTTTTTTGTAGGAAGAAGGAATTTTGAAATTGGAAAAAGCTATGTTCTAAAGAGAGATGTATTAAGTTTAGTAAAAGCGGAAGGGGATATGAGAGCTGTATGTTATTATTAAGAATGTGTTGTTCTAGCATGTTAAGGGTTGTATGGACGGAGACGGAAGTAAATAAGGAAGTGACATCAAAGCTGTCACACATCCCTAAAAGCTCAAATGTCAAATCTGTCCCAATTTTACGGAATACCCAAACTACACAAGCCCAACACCCCTCTCCGCCCTATTATCTCCAACACCAACTGCCCCACCTATAAACTGTCAGCCTGGCTCTCAACACAACTAAAACCTCTCATAAACAATATCTCTAAAACACATATAACCAATTCCATAGACTTCATACAAAAAATACATCATTTAAATCCTTGTACACACAACTTTTACAGCTTTGATATCACTTCCTTATTTACTTCCGTCCCCGTCCATACAACTCTTAACATGCTAGAACAGCACATTCTCAATAATAACATACAGCTCTCATATCCTCTTCCGCTTTTACTAAACTTAATACATCTCTCTTTAGAGCTTAGCTTTTTCCAATTTCAAAATTCCTTCTTCCTACAAAAAAACCGACTCAGCATGGGAACCCCTTTGTCACCTACTCTCAGCAATATATACATAGAACTCACAAGAACTCTACACATTCTTTCCTCTACTGAACTCCAAATTTCAACTGCACGCTATGTCGATGACATCATCGTATCCTTACCACACAACATAGACCCTACAAACATATTACAACACATTAATAACATACATCCTTCCATACAATATGAAAATACAATACCTGCTGTTATTTTCAACACCTTCAATACCTTTTTAACTTTTCTTAACAGACGCTGCACCATTATATTGTTGTCCAATCAGAAGGTCACTATTCATCTCAACTTTGTAGTAGTGCCTCTGCTAGAGATCTTCCTTTTGTGCTTTCAACAGCCACTAAACCTGAGAAATCTTCATGAAAACAAATGTTTTCCCCATTTACATTATTATATAATTTAAATTGCTTTGAATATTATTTTAATTATTTATATAAATTGAAATTAAGAGAAGCAAGACATCAAAATTTTTTTATAGTTTAAAAAGTTGCTGCAAGAGTGGTGTCCGACCCCAACACCCTAAATATATATATATATATAAATATATATATATATATATATATAATATATATTATATTATATATATATATATAATATATATAATATATATATAATATATATATATATATATATATATATATATATACTATATATATATATATATATATATATATATATAATATATATCTATATTATATATATGTATCTATATATATATATATATTATATATATATATATAATATTATTCATATATATATATATATATATATATAATATATATATATATATATATATATATATATATATATATATATATATATATATATATAAACAACTTGAATAAAATTAAATTCATGAATATGTTTAGTATATATATCGTCTTCAAATTTTTTGTCCCTATTTCGGAGAAACTCGAGCGGTCACGTTTTTAATAATTGATTGAAAAATAGTATTATTCAATGCGTC
>JABUQX010114942.1:35000-36495 GCA_015478945.1 Trachelipus rathkii
TCATATCAACTTTCAGAATTTTTTGGGAAATGACTTCAAACTTGAAATATGCATAGATTGGTCCATTACCAACAATTAGCATTGATGATTTTTCGATATTTTGATTTTTGTGCTCAGCGTTGTCCAATTTCCAAACCCATTTTTTTTTAATTTGAAAAGTGAAAAATTTACATATTTTTTTTTTTTACTCCTCCTATCAACATAAAATTTTCAGGGCTTGTACAATCCGGCAAGGTGCATCTTTTTTACTTTGATAATTTCTTTGTATATGAATAAGTTTGGATTTGTTTTTGGAATAAATTTTAAAAAAAAAATGTTTTGAAAATTTTTAAAAAATTTTCTTTTCAGTATACAAAAAAATATTTAAGTAAAGAAGATGCATCTTGCCCGATTGTACAAGCCCTGAAAATTTGATGTTGATCGGATGAGTAGAAAAAAAATGTCAATTTTTCACTTTTCAAATTAAAGAAAAATGGGTTTGGAAATTGGACAACGCTGAGCACAAAAATCAAAATATCGAAAAATCATCAATGCTAATTGTTGGTAATAGACCAATCTATGCATATGTCAAGTTTGAAGTCATTTCCCAAATAATTTTGAAAGTTGATATGAAAATTGTCAAAAACATGGATTTTGAAAAATTGAAAATTCTGAAAGAATGACTACAGTCACAGAAAAACACCATAAAACAACGTTTTAGAGGGCAAAAACATCTACATTTTGGTGTTTATGTAGTAAAAATCGGCTGAAAATTCCGAATTTTATGTCCATTTTTTTGGGGGGGGGCCGAAAATTAGGCTACGCCAGAGCAAAATATTGGATCATCCCCTTTTAAATAATTATACCCTTTAAGGAAGTTATATAAAATTATATTTTATGAAACGAAATGTAATAAAACTCAACTGACCTTGGTTTTCATCTTTTACGTTTATTAATTAAACTCTCCTGTCGTGAGAACATTAATTATTATTGTTAATAGGAAACAAATTTTTGTGTGAGATTCTGATATTCAAATAGACTCCTAATTATGACAATTAAACGTTCTGAATTTTTCTTTTGAATGACTTTGCATTTAAAATGAATATTTTAATACCTTGAAATGCAATTTCATAAGTGGAACAAAATAAGTAGTTATTAAAATCGACCTTGAAAATAAATGTTTTCTCGAATTTTATTTTCCTTAAAGCTTTTAACTAATTTGGTTAATATTTAGGTTGATGGAAGGTTTTATATATATATATAATATATATATATATATAATATTATATATATATATATATTATACTATATATATATAATATATATATATATATATATAATAGTAACTCTTCTTTGTTTTTTAAAGGATCTACTATAAAACTCGACACTCCGAAATTATGATAAATAGAATAATTTAAAACCACTATATTTAAATAAAGGGGAGTGGATATTTATAAAATACATAAACTAAGTTAAAACGACAGAGCCACGTTCGTCCACAATACATGTTGGCCTC
>JABUQX010114943.1:15000-18730 GCA_015478945.1 Trachelipus rathkii
AGGAGGGAATCGGGTTTTCGATTCCTTAAAAACGAATTTTTCTCTGCCCCAATTATAAATTCGATCAACATCATAAGTTAGTTGTTCCAATGTCACTTTCCAAGCATCGATTTTTTGAAATTAGGCGAGTGTGTCTGTCTTTCAAAGTGAAAGGAGCAGCAATTAAGGGTGGAGTCATCATAAGAGCGGACGATAGGTGATAAAGCGACAGAGATAAAGTCTTTAAAAAGTAGAAAAAGAATGGAGTAGAAGAAAACACTACGGAATACCAACTATTAGACTTAAAGGATTAACAGTGGCCATCTACAACAATTACCATAAGGAGAACGAAAAGGAAATCAGAGAAAATGTTATAGAAAGAAAGAAAGAAAGTTTGATGTTGATGACGAAAAATGGAAAGCTTAGAAATCAAAGTTTTGTGCCAGATTCTATCAAATATTTTCCGAGGTTCGATATATATATATATATATATATATATATATATTATATTATAAAATATATATATATATATATATATATATATATATATATATATATATATATACTATATATATATATATATATATATATTATATATATATAAATGCCTTTAAGGCGTAAGAAATGAAACTAAAGGAAGGGTTTTAAGATCCTTTTATATTTTTTAAGATATTGTACTAATTTATTTAGTAGATGAGTCTATTCACATTAGCTTTCAGCCAAACGAGGCCCTCTTTCAGATGTGTTACATGTGTTACATAAAGAAAGAGGGTCTTACGTTTGCTGAAAGCTTAATGTGAATAGACAGTCTACTAAAATAAATAAGTACAATATCTTCAAAAAATTTAAAAGGATCTTAAAACCCTTCCTTTAGTTCATTTTTTACCTAAGGCATTTACCAATTAATAATATTATAAGAGTGTCTCAAGCTTTACGTTTATATATATATATATATATATATATATATATATATATATAATATATAATATATATATATATAATATATATATACTATAATATATATATATATATTATATATATATATATATATATATATATATTATATATGGCTCAATCGTAGAGCGACATTGCCAGTTGCATGCGCAAGGGCCTGGGTTTGATAATTATGTAGAGAAGAAGCACACCTAGAATAGGGCTATTGCCAGTGAGGTGTGAACTTCTTTAATAAAAAATAATATATATATATATTATATATATATATTATATATACATATAATATATATATATATATATATATATATATATATATATATATAATATATATTATATATATATATACTATATATATTATTACACCGCCTACAATTTACGTAATGAACCATATAAAGCATAAGAATTTCTTTCCTGAGTAATGTGAGATAAGGGATCGTGTTAAGTAGGGAGGCATATAATAATAATAAGAAGAAGCAAGCACGAAATTTTACGGCATGATCAAAAAGTAATATAAGTGTCTTACTTATAATAAGTTAATAACCGTTCCCACAAATTAATTTTATTATTCGAGATATGCGTCAAATTTAGAGGCAATAACATTGGCCTTTTTTTTATTTTTTCATAATTTTTCCTTCCTACGGAAGAATAATGGCTAGCTATATATATATATATATATATATATATATATATATATATATAATATAATTATATATATAATATATATATATATATATATATACTATATAAATATATATATATATATACATATATATATATATATATATATATATATATATATATAACATCGTTTTTTAAACTTTTTTTTTATGCAGTAAAAAAAAAAATTTTTTTTTTATTTTTTAATTTTACTAATTTATAGTTTTTTTTTTATTATCTAGAACCCATTTCGTTACTAATAGTCTTGAGAATATCTTTTTTTTTAAACAATTAAAAAATAAATAACTTTTTAATGTAATTTTGAATAAAAAAAAAAAAAAAAAAAAAAAAAAAAAAAAAAAAAAAAAAGACGAAAATTGCTTCAACATTGAATATAATTTTTTATGAAAATTTGTTTAGCCTCTAATAGTACGAAGCTGCTGCATGCCTGAACCATAAAATCAGTCATTTATACACTACAGTTATACCGAACAAAACTATTTCAAGTTTTATTAGTAAAGAAATTGCTCTAAATAATATAAATCGATGTTAAATAACTATTTAAAAAAAAACGAAAAGCACAAACCGTTTATTTTTTTACATTCTCTCTATCTCTTTATACTATATATATATAATATACTCGAAAATACGAAATATATATATATTATTTAATCAAATTATATATATTATATTATATATATACTTATACTATACTATATATTTATATATATATATATATATATCGCTCGAAAAGCGAAAAGTCAATGAGACAATTTAGTAATTTTACAGTAGAATGATTTAAAGTGGAAAAAAATATTTTTAAATAATTTTAACTATTTTTGAAATACCTTTTTATAAACGGAACAACTGGTATTTCAATTTGTAAGTTTCTTGTTTTTCGTTATATTTTATTATTATTATTATTATTATTATTATTATTATTATTATTATTTATTAGAACAATAGTTTGATATTACGTTAAAAAAAAAAAACTACTTTAAAAAAATTATATCATTTACTTTTTCTATCTTTCATGGTTGATTTAAAGGACAAAAAAATCGTCGTAGATAGAAAAATAGTTTTATCGGCAATGAAATCATAATTTCACAAACACTGTCGCTTATGACCTTATGCCTTTCAAGCGACGATATATATATATATATATATATATATATATATATATATATATATATACAGAAGATAAATATGTTGATAGGAATTTTATATTATCCATATATATAGTATAATTCTAAGTGTGTGTCATCGTGTGTATGTATGGAGATACACAAATATAAATGAAAAAAAATAGTAACTAAAATGCAATCATAAATTTCAGCAATTTAAAAATTTTCATTTTGGATTTTTTCCTTAAATTCTTGAAGAATTTAATTTTGAAATTAAAATTTGTCGATGAGATTTTCAAACTTTTTTTTCTTTAAGGCGTAGCATTAATTTACACAATAAAAATTCCAATAATAACAACAACAACAAACAAAATGGCGGAAATTCTTTTTTTTCAGCTGCTTCACAAAATACTGACAAGCTCTGTACGAAAATTTTACAACCTATTTTATAAACGGTAATTTAGTGTTTATTTTGTAGCTATATATTAGTGGATTGAGTCAATTATAGATATTGGTACTCGGTATCGGCATTTTGTGGCATCTTTATTGGTAAAAACCAACGATACCAAACGGTATAATAAAACCATTATCAGTGCTGGGTATTTGTACTTACCACCGACAATTTCATGTCATCAACACTTGGTACATCAAATTTATAGTATCGGTACACGATACGGTATTCGTCATTTTGGTAGAAATCATAGCAGTAATCGGTTTCGACCAAGTTGAGAAGCTTGGTATCGGCAAAAATGTTAGTACTCTCCCTCGCTCACAACAGCTATTTATATATACCGCGCTGGGTAGTATATTTATCTACTACTATATTACTCTATTTCACGTATACTATCTTATATTATATAGTTACTTATATACGTACTAATAGCTTATATATATAGCGGGTATCATACTATATATACTTATATATAATATAACTACATGTATATATTGATGATAGATTTTTTATACATTTATCTTTTTTATATATATATATATATATATAAACATATCATATATAT
>JABUQX010114944.1:0-12500 GCA_015478945.1 Trachelipus rathkii
TATTTATATATATATTTCTTTCTTTCTTCACCTTCCTTTTTGCCCCAAGATTGGGGAAGCATCGGAAAAGAAAAGCTGTAGGAGAACATGACAAACGTCAAAAGAAAGCCCAGCCTTGCCCTCTGTACCATTAATTAGTGAGAGCTCGTCACAGACAGAAATCCACCCTAGAGCATCATAGGACCGCGCGACGGACCCTCACTATGGTAACGTCACCGGTAGTCATCCCTTAGCTCAGGTGGGCCACAACCATGCCCCCATACAAACCCCGCCATTCTCCTATCATGCACCTTTATCCTCGCCTCTACCAAACCCACATTTCTCTCCTTCAGACATTCGCTCACCGACTCAATCCACTTTCTTTGTCTCCCAGCCGTCGATTCCTAACAACACTTTCCACTATACATCCGCTTAACCAACCGATTCTCATTCATCCTTTCCACATGACCAAACCATCTCAACATACTTTCATTTATTCTCTCTCATTTATTCTTCACACCACACCACTCTCTAATACGTTCATTCACAATTTTTATTTTCACACCTAGCATGCCCCTAAGATTGTCCATCTGAACACATTGGACCTTTAGATCTATACTTATTCCAGACCATAGTCTCACTACCATACAATAACACAGGTAAACAACATACCCTCATGTAAGACTCTAGTGCACTCAAGAGACTTGGTCCCTTTACATTCACCAACGATTTAATTATTGCACCACCTTCCTACATTCACAACTTCCTACTACACTCTGTATCATCTGTTCCCTTTTTCCAACATATCTCCTAAATATTTAAACTCAGACACTTGCTCCAGCTGCTCATCATCTAACAAAACTTCACACTGAGGGCTATCCTCACTCACAACCACAACCTTACTCTTATATTCACACAAGCATACTCTCCAACCCTCTCCTTTTACATACTCCTACCAAATTCTCTCACCAATCTCTTTCAAACTTTCAGACTGCCACACAGAAACCAAATCATCTGCATACAATAGGTAGGGTTACTTCCACTTCCATTCTCCATCATTCTGCAACACCATTTCCTGCCATCCCCACCTCGAATTCTTTTCATAACCCCATCCATATACACATTGAATAACCAAGGAGACATAACACAACCCTGTCTCACACTGGGCCATATATATATATATATTTATATATATATATATATATATATATATATATATATATATATATATATATATATATATATATATATATATATATATATATCAAGATATATACAAAACTCATGCAATATAAATATAGATTCAAACTAGACAATGTCACTTCCCACTTGCACCAGATGTAACAATTCTTCAAGATACACACAGAGCAGCACTCCGCCCTCGACGCCCCCCGTACCACCTTCGCTGTAACTTCTCTTCTCGACCTGTGGAACCGCCCAAGAGCAGTGGCCGGCTTTCTGGAGGCGGTGTGGCCCCTCCAATAAGGTGGGCCAGGGGCAGAAATATATATATATATATATATATATATATATATATATATATATATATATATATATATATATATATATATATATATATATATATATATATATATATATATATATATATATATATATATATATATATATTGATAACTATTTTATATTTTATGTCTGTAGATAGAAAAGAATATATGTACCGTCGTAGCGGGTAGTTGATTATTTAACATATAATAATGAAACTAATATATATAATCTTATATTGTTGCAGAAGTTATAGTAATAAACATAAGAAATAGTATGTAAAGTAAAATTTAATGTAAGAGTCGCAGGCTTTCAATATAACGCCTTTGTTTGTTATCATTTTCTTTCAATAAAAATACAATTAAAATAGAGGAAGATAAAAAAGAAGAAAATACAATACTCCAAAGATTGAAAGAAGATTGAAAGATAACAAAAAGAACATAGGTTGCGCAACCAGAAGATTTATTAAAATATCATTCTACAAGAAAGACTATATGAAATATAAAAATTTATATCATCCGTATAATTAGGAAATCATTCATCTTCATCTTCATATAAGTAAGATCATACCACTAATAAAAGAGAAGATATATCAACTCAGATCACCTTGAGGTACGTTACAACCAATTATTCAGTGCGCAACTCTGCTCGTATCCCGCTTGAATGCCATTGGAAGAGGAAGAAAGTAAAATTACGATGATATCCAGTAAAGAAAGATGCCCTACCTTTTCAGGAAAAGAAGAAGAATACAGAGACTGGAGAGAACGAGTGGAGGATTGGATGATAGTGGAGGAAAAAGTAAAATATCCTGGTTTGGAAATACGTCTAGCACTGAAAGGTAAAGCACACGAAATATGTATAGATTTAGAAAGAGAAAAGTTAAAAAAAGATAAAGAGGGAGTAGCATTGATATTAAAAACACTGGATGCAGTATATAAAAAAGACAGTAGGATGGATAAATTGGAGAAAACCATGAAACTATTCCGAATTGAAAGAAGAAAAGATGAAACAATGAAAGATTATATACTAAGATATGAAAAATATTCCAGGGAATGTGAAAATGCGGGAGGTGGTAAAATGTCACAGGAAATGAAAGGAAGTCATCTTCTGGGACAAGCAAAATTGAATTCAAATGATCTTCATGTAGCGTTGGGAGCCTGCGGCAAGGAAGAATATAGTTATGGAAATATTAAAAATGTACTCACACGCATTTTTCAGGAGCAAAAGGAAATAGTAGAAGAGAATAAAGAAGATTGTTGGATGGAAGGAGACAAGAAGAATCCTGTTAACAAGAAATATGGAACTATTACTAAATGTTTTAAGTGCAGATCAGAAACACATTGGGCGAACAAATGTCCAGTGAATACGAGATTGTGTTATATTTGCAACTCAAGAGAACATTGGGCAATAGATTGTCCAAAGAACTGGAAGAATAAAGGAAAAATAGAACAAACAGAAAGAAATAGAGGTAATCAAAGAGAAGAGATAAGATACGTCTGGAAAACGAACACTGATGATGAACAAGAAAGTTTGGAGGAACTGCAAGATGAAATATACGGCATAATAGACTCCGGAAGTGCAAGAACAGTGTGCGGTAATTTTTATATGGAAAGAATTTTAAGTAGATTAACTAAAGAACAAATTGAAGAAATGAACAATAAAGCTATAGAAGATCACACTGTGTTTCATTTTGGAGAAACATTATGTAAAGGGATAAAGAATGTAGATATACCTACAAAATTAATGGGAAACAAAGTGAGTATAAGAACTACAATAATAGAAGGAAACGTTCCCTGGTTGATTGGAAAAGAAACTTTAGAGAAAATAGGAGCAGTTATAGACTTCAAGAAAGGAATAGTTATAGCAAAACGGTTTTCAGACTACATAATACCATGTAAAGGGAAGAATGAAAAACATCTGAAGATCTCATTGATTAAGAAACTGGAACCGCACAAGATGTGGCTTGGAATAGACAGGGAGTGGTGGACCAACAAGGAAATCGGAAAAAAGAAAAACTGCATTGAATTCGGACATGCGAGTAGTGGAAAATTAATTGGAATTTGTAATGATGCATATAAGAAGAATGAAGAGTATCAAAGATTTAAGAAGACCTTGGAGGAGAAAATAATAGAAATAGTGGGCAAGTGTGATACATGTATAAAATATAAAAGAACTCCAGCTAGGCCAATAGTTGGAATGCCTATGGCAAGACAATTTAATGAAGTGGTGGCGCTTGATTTAGGAGAAATAGAAAATAGAAGATTTTTAATGATGGTGGATCTAGCAACAAACTATTGTCAGGCAGCATGGATAAAAGATAAAAATCCACTGACAGTGGTAAAAGCATTTATGGGGAAATGGCTGTCTGTACTCGGAACACCTAGGAAAATTTTATCAGACAATGGATTGGAATTCCAAAACGAGGAAATGAAAATCTTAACGGAAAAATTTGGAATCACCATTATGGCGACTCCATCAGAAAGTCCCTGGAGTAATGGAACATGTGAAAAAATGGTGGGATTAGTGAAAGACGGAGTGAGGAAATTGAGAGAGGATACTACACAAAACTGGGAGATAGCACTGATGTGGACAATAGCAGCTAGGAATAGTTTATTAATGAAAGATGGAGTATCACCTAATCAGATAGTTTTTGGAAAAAACAATTACACATCCCAGAGTATAAACAACGAGGAAATAACAACGAATGATTATGAAAATGCATATGACACACTCTTGGAGAATCTACAAGCAAGAGAAAAAGCTAGAATAATCCACGTACAACAGGAGGCTGATAAGAGATTAAACAAAGCCTTGTCCAAGCCCATAAGAGAACATCATTTGGAAGAAGCTAAAATAGGAGATCTTGTGTATTATAAAAGAAACATGGAAAAATGTTGGAGAGGTCCTGCGAGAGTCATCGGTAGTGATGGAAAAACAGTAGTAGTGAAACATGGGGGCACCCTACGTGAAGTAGCTAGAGTGCATATCACGAGAATAAAACAAACAGGAAATATTGAAGAAGGGAAAGAAGAAAATCAAAGAGAAGAAATACAAGATGATACATTGTCTGAATCAGACACTTATGGTTCAGAGACGGATGAAAGTGAGAAGGAGGAAGATGAAGTAAGGGTGGTTATACAAGAAGAGCAAGAAGACCTAAGCGAAACGGAATCAGAAACAGAACCTGAATCAGAAGAAGAAGAAGAAGAAGATGAGAACCAAGGAGAGGAAGAACAAGAAACACTGAAAGTGAGATTGGGGGAATCTTATGAGATAGTGGACAAAGAAACAAAGGAAAAATCAAGAATAAGAATAACAAGTAGAGCTGGAAAAGCAACTAGCCAAAAATGGTCAGATAGCTACAACATAATAGATTTAGATCATGGAAATGAGAAATGGATAGATTTGAGAAATTTCCAAGATATAAAACATATAGATGGTGATGAAATATGGTTGGGAGATTTCGAAAATGAAGAGATACATAGGGCAAAAATGGATGAACTTAGCAGCTGGAAAAAGAAAGGAGTGTACGAGGCTGTACAAGAAAGGAATCAAAAAGCAATTAAGACTAGATGGATCATTACAGAAAAATCGGAAAACGGAAGAAGAAAATGCAAAGCCCGACTTGTTGCTCGAGGTTTTGAGGAACAAGGAGATTTAACAACTGATTCACCGACATGTGGCTAACGAATCATTAAAAATGTGTCTTGCTGTAATTCAGAAAAATGGATGGAAATGCAAAACATTAGATATTAAAACAGCTTATCTACAAGGTAAACCAATAGAGAGAAATGTGTATTTAAAACCTCCAAGAGAGGCAAAAACAAACTACCTATGGAAGTTGAAGAAAACTGTGTACGGTCTAAAAGACGCAGCGAGAATATGGTACGAAAGTATCATGGACGTAATAAAATCACTTGGAGGAACAAAGAGCAAGTTGGAACCAACTATAGTGTTTTGGAAGAAAAACAGCAGAATCATCGGCCTCATGTGCATACATGTGGACGATATTTGCTATGGAGGGAATACTGAGTTTGAAGAAAAGATAATTCGAGAACTAAAAAGGAAATTGGAAATAGGAAAAGAGAGTGAAAGGAAATTTTGTTACATTGGTTTGAACGTGGATCAACGAAATGAGGAAATTATCCTGGAACAGAATTCCTATGTAAGAAATATGAAAGTACCAGATAAAAAAAGATTTAAGGAAGAGAGGATATTAAATAAAGAAGAACAAACAGAATACAGATCAATGGTTGGACAATTAAACTGGATAGCTCAACAAACCAGACCAGAAATATCTTACAATGTAAGTGAAAGAAGTAAATTTTGTAAAACGGCAACAACAAGAGATATGAAAAAAGTAATAAAAATTATAGAACAAGTAAAAGAAAAAGAAAACCAGATAATCATTCCTACCCTTAAAGGAAGAACAAAAATGGAAATATTTTCAGATGCCTCTTTTAATAACGTGGGGAATGGACAATCTCAAATTGGGTACATAATAAGTATAGTAGATGAATTAGACAACAGGAGTCCTTTATATTGGAAATCAAAGGTGGCAAAGAGAGTGGCGAGATCCACTCTAGAAGCGGAAGCATTGGGTTTAGGTGAAGCTGCAGATGCTGGAATATATCTGAAAGCTTTATGGGAAGAATTAAATGAAGAAAAACTACCAATATTGATGAAAACAGATTGTCAAAGCCTTGAAAGAGCACTACACTCAACTTCGGCAGTATTAAACAAAAGACTAAGAATAGATATGGCATATCTAAAGGAAATACTCGAGGAAAAAGAAATAGAAGAAATCAAATGGATAAAATCACAAGAACAGATCGCAGACATTTTGACAAAAGAGGGTGTAAAAAAAGAAAATATACAGAAATATGTTAACAACGTAATATGAAGACATATTACACCTATGGCAACAGAAGAAATAAGAATACAAAGAAAAAGAAAGAAAAAATAGAAAATAGAAAAAAAGAAAACAAGAAAAAATAGTATGAGTTTGATAACTATTTTATATTTTATGTCTGTAGATAGAAAAGAATATATGTACCGTCGTAGCGGGTAGTTGATTATTTAACATATAATAATGAAACTAATATATATAATCTTATATTGTTGCAGAAGTTATAGTAATAAACATAAGAAATAGTATGTAAAGTAAAATTTAATGTAAGAGTCGCAGGCTTTCAATATAACGCCTTTGTTATCATTTTCTTTCAATAAAAAGAATACAATTAAAATAGAGGAAGATAAAAAAGAAGAAAATACAATACTCCAAAGATTGAAAGAAGATTGAAAGATATCAAAAAGAACATAGGTTGCGCAACCAGAAGATTTATTAAAATATCATTCTACAAGAAAGACTATATGAAATATAAAAATTTATATCATCCGTATAATTAGGAAATCATTCATCTTCATATAAGTAAGATCATACCACTAATAAAAGAGAAGAAATATCAACTCAGATCACCTTGAGGTACGTTACAACCAATTTTATAATATATATATATATATATATATATATATATATATATATATATACACACACATATTTTTTTTTTTTTGAGGAGGAGTGAGAGAGAGAGAGAGGAGAGAGGAGAGAGGAGAGATAAATCGCTTTTGGATTACAATTACAGGTTGTATTACTGAGTTACTTGTGGTACTGTAGATAGGAAGACAGTAAAGTAAGTGGGGTGTATTAGTGCATAGTATATTTTCCTAAGAATGGAAAGAGGTACAATATTTTTTAATTTTATTAGCATATACATGTATCTCGACAGTCTGCTAACTAGGTTGTTAATATGTTCTTTAAATGTCAGCTTTTCATCGATTGTTATTCTCAGTATTTTAGCATTTGTAGCCCTATTCAGTTCTACATTGTTAATTTTAATATTTAAATCGTTAATTGGTTTGTTGCTAAAAATAATGTAAGATGTTTTATTTAAATTTAAAGATAGCTTATTAGCATCTATCCATTTCATTATTTTTGTTAATGTGTCTACTGCTTTACGAGATAGAGACTCGGCATCTTTGTCATTTATTAATATGGAGGTATCGTCAGCAAATGAGACTGAAAAGGCGTCATGAGAGTTGAACAGATCATTTGTATATAGAGTAAAAATAGAAACGGTCCAAGAATTGAGCCCTGGGGTACGCCGGTTGATGTTTGAAGTGTGACTGAAATAGTCTCATTTAGTTTTGATCAATCATGTCAAAAGCTTTTATGAAATCTAATAATAATAGCATTGAGGAGTCTTTATTTTCTATATTTCTGTAAAGTTTTTCGGTTAAGCAAATTATTATTATTATTACACACGCTTCACTATCGTCATACATACTTTTGATTCCATTCAGAAGCTTACCACCAACACAATATATTACTAACACCTGCCATAAAGCTTCCCTATTAATCCTAACATACGCCTGTTGCAAATATATAAAAACTAAATACAATTTATTCTTCTTCTCCCTCATTTTCTCAGTCATTTGTTTCAATGTAAAGATTTGATCCACACATCCTCTACCACTCCTAAACGCACGCACATCAGTCCTTCAGTCACTCGACACGCTCCTCTCGACTAAAATACCAGCATAAATCTTCC
Source organism: Trachelipus rathkii (assembly GCA_015478945.1). Lineage (NCBI taxonomy): Eukaryota > Metazoa > Arthropoda > Malacostraca > Isopoda > Trachelipodidae > Trachelipus > Trachelipus rathkii. The sequence continues at coordinate 8,094 of JABUQX010114944.1, forward strand.
CTACAACACCAAACATTCCCCTATAATTCCTACAGTTCCCCTTATCTCTCTTACACTTATAAAAGGGTATTATTACTGCTCTTCTCCAATCCCTCGGAACTATACCCTCTATAAACGCTTTATTACACAACTTCCAAATCCAATCAATCACCATTTCGCATCCATTCTTGATCATTTCACCAGTAATTTCATCCATACCTGCAGATTTACCATCTCAACTTTCTCACCTACCCATTACCCTCCTTGCTAATGACCTCATCCCCAAAATACCTATATTCCTTCTGCACCATCAAACCCAAACACTCACTATCACTCTTTCATTAATGTTATTATTATGGGTACCCCGGTGTTCTTCCACACTCCCTCACATCCATTTCATCAGTTACAAAGCACCATCCCTCATTTCGGTGAAAGCGTGATTTCTTTATTTCGGACCATTGTCGAAGCCTGACTTCTTTTTCGGTCCCTTTATCCTTCCATTTGAAACGCCCGACAGATAAAAGACCTTCCGATACTTTCCCAATTTTGAACTTTATCATTAACGAACGACGGCGAGATAACTGCTTACCACCTCTATTCCACCACCACTGTGCCATTCTACTTCCCTTTAATTTCGACATCCACTTCAATTGCACAACTGTTTTATTTACCCGGATTTAATCTGCTTCACTTTGTTCATTCAACGATTACTGCGTTCTTATTTTATCCTGTTCATCAAACTTCTACCTTAAATCATCCACTTCCTTCCAAAAATTCTCTCCTCCATCCAAGCCCCCACTAACTTCATTTTACATAGAACACAATGCGAATGACAGATAATAATAATAATAATAATAATAATAATAATAATAATAATAATAATAATAATAATAACAATAATAATAATAATAATACACAATGGTCAATAATAATAATAATAATAATAACAATAATACAAAAATAATAATAAAAATAATAATAATAATAAAATAAATAAAAAATAAAACAAAGGGGAAGATAAAGATAAAAAGATAAAGATAAAGATAAACACAAATACAATAAAAATAATAAAAATAATAATAATAATAATAAAAAATAATAATAATAATAATACACACACAATAATAATAATACACACACACACACAATCATCATAATAATCATAATACACACACTTCACACACACACACACACAATAATAATAATAACACACAACAATAATAATAATAATAACAATAATAATAATAATAACAATAACAATAATAATAATAATAAATAATAAATACTGTAATAACAATAATAATAATAATAAATTCTTATATCAGCTTCTGATATAATGTGAGATTGCCTTTTCCCAGCATCAACCACATGATTGATCTTTTATGACTATTCTAGAGTAGAAGGCTTTCCGAACTCTTTAATCTAATATTTCGCCTGGCCACTTCAGGCATCATCAGAGACTAGTTCTAGAATAATTTAACAAATGATGAAACAAAATAAATGTTATTTAATTTAAAAATATAAATGTGAAGCAACAAATTAAAAGTTTTGTCCAACGTTAACCCAAGATCCTTGCCAACAATTTAATAACAGAGATTCTAACTACCAACCTAAAAAATGTTCAAAAAATTTTCATTTCATTATACTTGATGTTGGTAATTGGCTTGTGCATTTTACTAAGAGGACTCAGCAAGCCCTTCAATTCAAAAAAAAAATTCCTGCCTGCGTAGTATGCTGAAATTAAAATGTCGAGATTGGGTTTAGGGGTTCCGTGATCGTTTTTCAAGTGTTCAAAAACATCTTACTAGGGCTGTATCTATGTGGTGAGACACAAAGTTTGAGAGAATTAGTAGTATACATAATGTAAGAGGCATTACTTTTTTGAACATTTTTTAGGTTTGGCTAGTTAGAATCTCTCTATTGATAAAATTATTACTTAAGGATCTTAGATTTAACGTTAGTTTTAAAACTTTAATTTGTTACTTCACATTTATATTTTTAAATTTAAATAACACTTATTTTGTTTCATCATTTGTTAAATTATTCTAGGACTCGTCTCTGATGATGCCTGAAGTGGGCAGGCGAAATATTAGATTAAAAGTTCAGAAGCAGTTGTTCTTTTCTACTCTAGAATAGTCCTAAAAAAGATCAACGTAGCAGTTGATGTTTTTAGAAATCAACAAGACTTGCAAATCTCACAATAATAATAATAATAAAACTAATAAAACTAAAAACTAATAAACTAATAAATATAATAAATATAATAAAAATAATAAAAAAAATAAAAAAAAAAAAAATAAAAAAAATAATAAAAAAATAATAAAAATAATAAAAATAATAAAAATAATAAAAAATAAAAATAATAAATAATAATAATAATAATAACACACACACACACAATAATAATAATAATAATAATAATAATAATAATAATAATAATAATAATAATAATAATAATAATAATAATAATAATAATAATAATAATAAATAATAATAATAATTACTCTTGATTAGTAAAAATGATTTATTTAATATTAAAATCATTCATGCTCATTATATTTTAATTTAATATTTTATGTAATTTTAATCTATAGTAAATATCTTCAAAACATTGATTTTAAAAAATTTTAATATGCGAGAACATGGACAGACATACAAAATTCTAGTACTTTAAATTTAGAGCTCTTAAATTATGATACAGAAACAATCTTTCTTCAGTTTCTGGTGTAATATTTTCTCACTTAATCGACAAAATAAGCAGCAAAAATTGACAATTACGATTGAGAAAAAATATGCCAATTTTGCCGATGACTGACAATTAATCGTCCCATCACTAATATATATATATATATATATATATATATATATATATATATATATATCTATATATATATATAGTATATATATATATATATATATATATATATATATATATATATATATATATATATATATATATATATATATATATATATATATAAAGAAAGAGAGAGATAGAAAGAGAGTATAGAGAATATATATATATATTTAAATACCTATATATATATAGTGAGTATATATATATAGTATATATATATATAGGGAGTTGATTAAAAAACGTGTTCTGTTTTTTTTAAAAAGTCATTGTTTTTTTAAAATCATACCAAATAAAATTTTTTTTTTTTGTTTTTTTTTAAATTATTTATTTTTCATATATATATCTTTTTAGGGTATTTAGCATTAAAATACAGTAAATACAATATGTTTAAAGAGGTATACAATATATAAAGTAGAGTTTAGTACTTAATAAAGTTTTATTAGTGCTCTGGGGCATATAATTATTACATTTCACATGGTATGATTATTATTATTATTATTATTATTATTATTATATATAGCATACATATATATATATATATATATATATATATATATATATATATATATATATATATATATATATATATATATATATATATATATATATATATATGAGAGAGAGAGAGAGAGAGAAAGAGTTACAGAGTATACATCTGCTATATATATATATATATATATATATATATTGATATATAGATATATACAGTGATGGAGATATATACAGTATATATATAGAACATATATATATATATATATATATATATATATATATATATATATATATATATTCTTCATCTACCTTTTTCTCCCCAAGACTGGTGGTAAGGTGTGTAACAAGCATCAGAAAAAAGCAGTAGAAAATGACAAAAGTCAAAAGAAAGCCCACCCTCCCCCCCCCCCCCTCTGTACCATTAATTAGTAAGGACTAATCGCAGTCAGAAAAATCCACCCTATTGCTTCACGACAGCGATGGACCCCTCACTATGGTAGATCGTCATCCCTTGACCCAGGTGGACCACAACCATACCCCATCACCCGCCATTCTCTTATTATGCACCTTATTCTCGCCTCTGCCAAACTCACATTTCTGTCCTTTAGATATTCGTTACTGACTCAATCCACTTTTCTTCGATCTCCCAGCCGGTCAGTTTTCAACACACTTGCCACTATACATCCGCTTAAAACCGACTATCATTCATCCTTCCACATGACCAAAACCATCTCAACATACTTTCATTTATTCTCTCTCGTTTACCCCTTCACACCACACACAACTTCTAATATGTTCATCTTCATTTTACTCAATTTTCTCACACCTAGTATGCCCCTAAGAAGATTGTCCATATGAACACATTGAACTTTACTTAGATCTATACTTCTCATTCCAGACCATAGTCTCACTACTATACAATAATACAAGTAACAACATACCGTCATGTGAGATCCTAGCGCACTAAAGACTTAGTCCCTTTACATTCACCTCAACGATTTAATTGCACCAGCCACTCTCCTCCTCTCATTCACAACTTTCCTACTAAACTCTGCATCATCCATTCCCTCTCTCATACA
>JABUQX010114944.1:17500-36624 GCA_015478945.1 Trachelipus rathkii
ACAAGCTAACAGCAATCACACAACATCCCCAGACATGGCACTTTCTCCTGTCCCTTCTCCTTCACCAACATAAATGGAAGCACAGCAATAGACGCTCTCCATCAGGCCAGCGTCCCCAATAATAATATCACATATGCCAACAACAAAAATACCCAAACCCCAAAATTATTACAACTTTCACAAACTAAAAAAGGCTAATTGGCAAAAATTCACCCATTACATAGTAACTCGCCTCCCTAATAGAAATCAACAACCTCCTCTCCTACATAAGGCTAGACAATCACCAGAGTTATACAGAAAGCCAAAGGGCCATAGAAATCACACAACTCCTCGTTAACACCAAAATCTGTCAACCGTGATAAAAAAAGGAACATCATTAGACATCAAAAAAATTTAACTGCTCAAACAACAACTTTCAATCTCATCTCGCACCCCACAAGGCAGAAAAATTCAAAAAAACACCTCAAAGACACACATGGGGAAGCCTGAATGAAAAACTAATATGGAAGGTGTTGAAACGTCTCCCGACAACTCCCAAAACAACCCCCCACCCACAAACGAAACATTAAGAGGACAAAATAACTCTCTCCCTCCCCCTAACAACACTGCAAAATCCTTGTACAACACTACCTCCAAAATCTTCTCCACTAACTCGAACTCACCCAAATTAAATAGAAAAATATGCACCTCAAAAAAACGCGATTACTTAGAAATTAATCCCAACCCCCTTTTCACTACATCAGAAATTACCTCACTTATCAAAACCTTAAAAAACTCCCCAGCAGCTGGCCCAGACAATATGTCAAACCTTCACATTAAACACCTTGGACCAACAGCTATTTCATTCACTGGAAATATTTTCAACAAGTCATGGTCACAACTACATCTCCCCACTCTGGAAAAAAGCATATAATCATTACCCAAATTAAAACCCAGAAAAGACCCCAACATCCCCTCCTCATATCGACCCGTATCCCTCCTCTCCTCCCTGTACAAACTAATGGAGAAGATCATTCTCACCAAAATCCTGCCACAGATCATACAGAACATCATAAACAAAACTCCATCCCACAGAACAATACTGCTAACCATTGACATCAGTAGAGCTTTTGACACAGTACCCAGACACATCCCCATTCAAAAAATCCTAAACTCACCCTTTTCTAACAATTTTAAAAAGTGTCTAGCAAATCTCATATCTGGACTCACTGCACAGGTATCCAGCAAACATCAGTCTTCAAATACAGTAAAATTGAGAAACGGAGTCCCTCAGGGGGCCATTTTGTCCCTTTTCCTGTTCAACCTTTATACAGCTGACATCCCCACCCTGTGGTGAGCTGCCCATAGTGGTAGTTCTTTTTTTTTTTTTTGTATCATATTTCATATGTACCATACGTATATTTTATATTCTTTGGGGGGTATATTTAATTTTGTCATGTATGAGAGTGTTATGAAGGGGGAGAATAATTGTGTTGCTGTGAGTGATGGGTGTTCTGACGCCAACGAGTAGTTCTTCAGTTCTCTTTCCCTTGGTCTTCCTAGTTTCGCAGCATCCATCACTCTTTCACTTTTGAATGAAATGAATGTGAATGATTGTAGATGAGTGTGATTAATTGATTTTTTATGTATTTTTTTCTTCCGTAGGGAGTATTTAAATTATTAACTAAGCTTTTAGGGAAAGTCTGTGTACTGTGTACAGTTTTGTGGTTGTGGAATGGTAATGGTTTATTGATTGAAGCATAGCGAAGAGAATTGGTTTCGTGGATTTCTTTCGGATTTGGAATCCTTCTTTGGTAAGGGTCCTTTTTTATCTGTTATTATTTTAATGATTAATTGAATTAATGGTGATTAATATTATTCTTATTATGGTTATTATTAATATTTTTTATTTCTTTATTACTTTGTATTTCTATTATGGGTATTAACGTAGTGGATATTTGCAGTATTGAGGTCCTGTAGAGTGGTATACCGTCATTAAACCGAGGTGGAGGTCTGTTCAACAGTAGTCGACTGAAGAGTTAGAAGTAGAGGTTCGAACAAAAAACTGGTCAACACCATTGGCCAGGTAGCTATTGAGTATTTTTTTGTTTGTAATTTTTTTTCTTATTATAATTTTTTAATTTAAATAGTTGAGTTTTTTACTTATAGGTTTTTTAAATTAAATAATAGTCTTTGAATTTTTTGTATTTAAATTTTGATTATGTTAGAGTTTTGTTTTGATTTGGAAATGATTAAAGATTAATTTAAAATGTTAATGTTTAATGTTAAAGATTGTTTTTGATATGATAGTTGATAGTATTTTTGTTATAATTTATGAATTTACGATACTTAATTACTTATTACTTAATTACGTATTTAATAATGTTTAGACTCATGTTAGGATTTGTTTAATTTTTTTTTCATTCCAGTTTTTTTTTCCTGCTCTTTGCTGTGTCTGGAGGTGTTCCTGGATTTATTTGTGGCTCCATATTTTTTGGCTCTACTGTTTTGGGGGCTGTTCTTGTGGCTCCGTTTATGGTACTTGGGTACCAAATAAACTTAATGGTGCGGTGCACCTAATTAATATAAAATTTACAAGGCAAAGGGCTGCATTATTAATAAGTAATAACTGAAGAGTAGAAATTGACATTGAGAAAAGGAAAAATAACAATTGAAAACTGAAACTGAAAAAATAAAAGAAAGAAAGTGAAAATTGAAAAAGGAAAAACAAAGATTAAAATTGAAAACCCAAAGTTGAAAAATATAACGGAAAAGAGAAAAGAAATTAATGAAATTAATTATAAGAAAAAAGATTGATGAAAAACATTTTTAAAATTTAGAAAAAAAACATTGGAAAATAAAAGGTACCAGGTAAAGTAAAGGTACCAACTAAAACATTAAAAGTATCGGTACCATACATAGAAGTGGTACCATAATTGTGATTGTTGTAAAACAAAAATTGAAAAATAAACAGTGTAGGTACCAAATAAAACTTAAGTTAAACGGTACCATAAGTGGTAAGAATAAAATTTGAAAACAATTAAAATTACCATAAATGGTGTACTAAAGTACTAAACCATTTAATAATTTAATAAATGACAATTTAATTTTGGATATTTGATAATTTTTATTTTTTATTAAACATTTCGTTCGGGTATAATATTTCTATATTCTGCATATATTATTTGTAGTATGTCATATTAATGTATTGTTGTATTGTCGTATATGGTCTATTGTAGTAATTAGTGGTATATTGTAATACCTGGTGGTGGAACTAGTAGGTGCGGTAGTATTTATATTGGAACAACGTGTGTAAATTTTATTGTAGTAAGTAGTAGGTGGTATCAGATCAGGATACTGTGTGTAATTTTTTGTATGAAATATCATCGGTGTGGATATCTTTTTCTAAAGTTTGTGTAATAAATTTAAGGTGTATGTGTCTTTTTTTTTGTATCCCCAATATCTATCCTGGAAGACAGCCTCACGCCTTTCTTGATTCAAATTATTGTAGCACTCAGGTTTTTATTTTAGCGTAAAATCCGCTACATATTTGTGGCGCCCAACGTGGGGCTGTCTCGAAGGATAGGTGAGGGGTGCAATAGCAATAGTAGTAATAGTAGTGTAACATAGTGTAAAGTAGTATTAAGGTAGAAAGTAAAGTAGTATAAAGTAGCAGTGTAAAAATGGCCACGATTGAGGAAATGCGGGTGGAGTTAGAAAGGTATAAGGAGGCTTTGCGCAAGAAAGAGAAGGAGAATGAAGAGTTGATAGAGAAAATGCAGGAGATGCAAAAGGGGATGGAGGACATGGAAAGGCGAATGGAAGAGAGAATGGAAGAGAAAATGGCTGTGAAAATGGAAGAAATGATGAATAAAAGGTTTGCTGATGGGATTGGAGGGAACGGAACGAATGGAACCCGAAAAAGGGTGACCTCTACTCCAAAGGTAGTAGATGTAAAAAGAAAGGACGAGAAAGTGATGATCCAAGACGATGAGTTAAGTTATGTGAGTGAGGATGATGGGGATGAAGAGAAGGATGTAAATAAGGTGGTGAATGGGAAAAATGAGAAGAATGGGAAGATTGAGAAAAATGAGAAGAATGGGAAGATTGAGAAAAATGAAAAGAATGGGAAGATTGAGAAAAAGGATAAAAAGAAGAAGAAGACTTCTAAGAACAGGAGACATGAAAGAAGAATGAAAAGTAAGAGTATAGACTCATTATATAGTAGTTCGGAAGGAGAGATGGATGTGGTTGAGGTTGAGGGATACGGGATGGGATCTGGTTCTGAGTCTGAGCGTAGAGTGAAAAGGAGTGTGTTAATTCGGGACATCCCAAAAATTAAAAAAGTTTAAATTTTTTTTTAAAATTTAAATATATAGTCTATTTTAGTCCTAGAAATATCAATTTCCAAGAATTTTAAAAAAATTCAGTCTCTTTCATAGATTTTTCGGCCGTGTCTTTTTAGACACAGTGGGCATTAGCGTTTGCAAAAAATTGAAAATTTATGGAAAATGACACTTTTTGTTAAAGTTTTATTATTTTTATTATATATATATATATATATATATATATATATATATATATATATATATATAATATAATAATATATATATATTATATATATATATATAATATATATATATATATATATATATATATATATAAGTAATATATTATATTATATATATTATATTTATATATATATATATAATTATATCTATATCACTATATATATATATTATTATATATATATATTATTATAGTTATATTATATATATTAATTTATAAAGTAATATATATATAATAATATATATATATATATATATATCTAATATATATATTATATATATATATATAATATATATATATATTATATATATATTATTATATATTATATAATATATATATATATATATATATATATATAATATATATAATATATATATATTATATATAATTATATATATTATATATATATATATATTTATATATATATATATATCTATATATATTAATATATATATATATATATATATATTAATATATATTATATATATATATATATATATATATATATATACACAATACAATTGTATATATTACATATATATTTATATATAGCCTATATTATATTATATATATATTATATATATATATATATATATATATATATTATATATATATATATATATATATATATATATATATATAATATATAGCTATATATATGATCTAAATTTAATTTATATGATATTTAGCTAAACAAGCAATTGGATGAAGAACGGCTACATTGCATTGTGTGCACTAAATTGGACAGATATTCTACATAATGCAAATCTCCTACGTTTGTCTATTCTGTCCATTAGATGATATTTTCGGTGAAATCTAATGGCATTCAGTACTTGTGTTTTAGTGCTTGGTTTTACGCCTCAAGTTGTCGATATTTCAGGGGCAGATAAAAGGGAGATTTCGATTTTTCTAATAAATTCAAGAAATGTTTTCAATATTACGGTATAACATCCACAAACTGACAACACTGCCATTTAGGCAAAAGGAAAGTAAGGTCAATACCATTTTTGAGATCGTATTTTAATTCGGTACATTGCTCACATTTTGTCGAACAGATCCACTCCTCCCATGTTTTTATTATACAGTTTTACGATACTTGGTTGAGGAATAACTGCTTGTTTCCTCTCTCCTTTGCTCCAACGTTTGCAGCTAACAATTTCAAAGATGTCTCTTTCTTTTGAGTTTGTAACCATGGTTATTCTACTGTTGTCGTTTTATCGAACAAGAGTAATTCCAGATCCAGACATCAAAAGAATTATGAAATAAACGTATAAATCATCGACAGAAAGAATAATGTTTTGTGTAAATCTTTTTGAGAAACACATTTTACAGATTCTCTGCATATATGACCCATAAGTTCCTCCGTAAAACACATCTTGAAAAGGTCGACTGGTTTTCCTTTGAATTCTTTGTTCTCTGGAATTGCAGGCTTGGTCTTTGCTGCAATGCAGTCATATTTCTTGGATGATTTTTTTAAAGATTTTGCAGACCATTTCTGAAAACAATTTTTTACCTTTACTAGAAGTTACTCATTGCTTTTTTGACAGGCTAGTTGACGGCACTGATCGTTACTCTTAGACTTGATAACTATCGTAAGCCTTTTAATTATCTCAGATGCTTCAAGCTCTGGCTGTTTTGAGATAAAACTTGAAATCCAATCGTCCGCTGTCGGCGGTGGTGATTCCTTTGCATCTGGCTTGCAATTTGGCTTTTTGGAATTTAACATCCCCGCAGGTGAATACGACACATTTCAAGAAGACCTGCGCATGCAATTCCAGTACTACCATTTCGGCTCCGCTCATCATATTTATAATATTTTCATACTAGGATGGATGATTTGATAACTTAATTATAAGTTTTTTTAGAGGTCCCCCCGCATATTGGGTGCTGAAATTTATATAATATTACTATATAGTATATATTATATATATATCATATACATATATATATATATATATATATATATATATTATATATTATATTATATATATATATATTTACTAATTTAGGGCTCACTACTTCTCACCTACAATCACGCACGCTACGGATTGAATCGAAGTAAAAGAAGTCAAAATAACCAAAAAGTCAAATTTTTAGTTAACGTTACTTCCACTCGTGTCTAAATAGACACCACGGTAAAATAACACCCTATGACTTTTATTCAACTAATCGAAAGTATTCGTTTTCACAAATTTCAGGTCACAGTAACATCACTAATAAATAAATAAAAAGATAATAAATAACAGTGAAACATATAACACTCCCAAAAAACACTTACAAGTCGACCCTTGTCAACACTCAATTTCATCAAAAATTTTACTACTGAAATTACTCTATGTAAAAATGAAGTATAAAACAATTTGAGAAAAAATTTGTCATATATCGCTAGAAGAACTACTCCTTAGAATAGCCATGCATACCAACTACGAAAAATATAAAAATCGATACTTCACTATTTTACTTAATTTTATGACGGTCATACGTTTTTGGTGGTCTAAATAACACAAGTGGAGCATAATGGGTATAATTCGGAGACATCAAAACAGCTTCAATCCCAAAAATCAATTAAAATTTAATGTGTATGGTACGAAAGAGGTTGAGGAGTTCTTTAGGGAATATGAGGGTTATTGTAGGGAGAGGTTTGACGAGAATAAGGGCTTTTGGGTGAAAGAGTTGGGCGAATTTTTAGAGGGGCGAATGTTGGAATTTTATAAGGCTGTCAGTGTGGGTGAGCCAAAGTATGAAGTGGTTAAACAGAGAATCATGGACCAGGTTGGGAGAGTGAAAGGGGGAGTGAAGTATAGAAAGGTGAATGATTTTGATAAGGCTAGGCGTGGAAAGAGTGAAAGGATTGATATGTATGCGCACCGATTGGAAACCTTGGCGAGAAAGAAGTTTGGGGATGATGATGTGGACGGGAATAAGAGATTGTTGAAGAAGTTTTTGGATACAGTTCCGACTTCGGTGGCAGAATATGTGAATTTGCGAAGGAAAGAGAAAATGAGATGGGCGGGAGAACGATTGACTTGGGAAGATGTTCTGGAAATTGTAGAAGATAGGGAGTTTGAAGGAGAGCGAGAGGAGAATGAACGACGAGAAGTGTATAGTGGTAGGGGAATGAATGCGAGTGAGAGGGTGTCACAACCACCCCAGTATAAATCATATAGGGACGCACTGAAAGCTAACCCCTATGAAGTAATGGTGAAGTTTTTGGAAGATTTTTACGGTGGTTTTGGAGATGATGAAAGACAGGTGAATGCAGGAGGTGTGGGTAATTTTTTTTCTGGTCGACAAGCTGGTGGAAATGTGAATGTGAGAGGGAATGATGGACATAACCAAGGTCAAAGGTATAATCAGGGTCAAGGGATTAGAGGTCGTGGAAACCAAGAAAATGTGAGTGCAAATAGGGATGTGAAGTGTTTTCGTTGTGGGAAGATGGGCCATATGATATCAGAATGTAGATGGGCAACTGGTGCTTGTTTTAGCTGTGGGCAAGTGGGTCATTTGGCCATGAATTGTACGGACCCGCAAAGGGCTGGGTGTAGGAGATGTGGAGGTGTGGATCATTGGGTGCGTGATTGTCAACAGGGAGTAAGAGCAAGGCAACCGGTATGTGGGAATTGTGGTGTCGAGGGGCATTTTTCTAGGATGTGCGGGTCCCCTAGAAACACTTGTACTAAATGTGGGAAAATAGGGCATGTGGCTGGTATGTGTTGGAGTGTGAGGCAACCAGTCGGGGTAGGTCAGGTTAAATCCTGGTGTGCTAGGTCTTGGTACTGGTGTTAGTGGTCCGGTTCAACCGGTTAGTGGTCAGGCTGTTGGACTGAATAGGAATGTAAATGTGAGTGAGGTAGGGGTGAACACTGTACAAAATCAGGTAAGAATTAACAATTCGGGAAACGGGTTGCCTTGAGGGTTGCAGCTGGTGAACCCTCAGGTGAGATTAGGTTGTCACAGGTAGGGGATGTAAGTGTCGATGTGTTTTCAGTTGGTCCTGTGAATGAATGTATGAGTATTAAGGTTTATTGTGGAGGTATTGAGGTTCGTGCTTTGATTGATACTGGGTGTATGGTTAGTGTTGTGTATAAAGGAGCATATGATAGGATGAATATAAGGGAAGATCAGAAAGAAGTAGGTAGGGGTCATATTAAAGGAATTAGTAATGTGTTGGTACCGGTAGAAGTTAAATTTAGAGAGAGCGTTAAAATAGGAGGAATAGGCATGGAGGAGAGTGAGTTTTATGTGATTGATAGTAGGAACGAAAAGTATGATGTGTTATTGGGATATAAGTTTTTGAGTGCAAATGGGATAGTTATTCATCCTGATCGAAGGATGATAGAGAAGGTGAATAAGGATGGGAAATGTCAGATGTATGTGAATGATTTAGGGAATGTAGATGTGAAATTGGTTAAAGGCGTGGAAGTGTTTGCTTTAGAGGATAGGTCTTTGAAGACGGACGAAGTAGTAAGTGTGAAAGTAGGTTGGAATACGAATGTGGGTATGGATGAAAACCAGAATAGCATGTTTCTGGTGGATGGTTATGATGCGAGGTATAGGGTGAAAAGGGTTGCTCATGTCTTTGACGGTATAATAGATTTGAATAATCCTAGGGTATGTCTGCAGAAGGTGCCTGATGTGAAAAAGAAGAGAGTGAGAGGTATTATAAGGTTTGGTGATGTAGTTGGTAGTTTGTATTCTGTTTTTGTATTAGAGAATTCGAGAGAGAATGAATGCTGTGTGTTTGCTGGTGATATTGAGAAGAAAAAGGATTGGGTGTATGATGAAATGGTTGATAAAGTAAAATTACTGGAAGGTTTGAATGAAGTGAGGAGACAAAAGGTTTTACGAATGTTATGGGAAAGGAGGAAAGCGCTGAGTCAGGGTTTGGAAATGCGAAATTGCCAGCGTTCCGCATAGTGTTAGCGGAGGACACCCCCATATATCAACGACCTCGACACTTTCCTCCCCCGTTGCGAATGAGATTGAAGAGCAGTGTGAAGAGTTAGAGCGAATAGGTGTATTAGAAGAGAGTGTGAGTCCTTGGAATAGTCCGATTGTGCCTGTGCGAAAACCTGATGGACGTTTGAGGTTGTGTATTGATTATCGTAAGGTGAATGAAAAGACCGTGAAAGATAGGTTTCCTATGTGTGTAGTTTCAGAATGCGTGTATAGTATGTATGGGATGAAAGTTTTTACGAAAATGGATCTGGTGCGTGGGTACTATCAGATGCCAGTGGAAGAGGATAGTAGGTGTGTGACTGCCTTTTCGACTGCAAAGCGGCATTATCAGTTTAGGAATTTGAGCTTTGGGTTAGCCAATGCTCCTGCGGCGTTTCAGAGGGCGATGAATGTGGTCATGAATGATTTTCCCAGTAAGAATGTGATGGTGTTTATAGATGACATACTAGTGATGAAATGAATGAATCTTTCTCTGAGCATTTGAAGTTAGTGAATGATGTGTTGAAAAAGTTAGAGGAGATAGGGATAAAAGTGAAAGTCGAAAAGTGTGAGTGGTTTGCGGATGAGGTTGAATTCTTGGGACACAAGGTGTGTGCGACTGGTTTAAAGAAAGCAGAAAAGTTTATTGAGAAAGTTCGGCAGTTTCCAAAGCCGAGGAATGTAAGAGAGTTAAGAGGATTTTTGGGTTTGGTAGAATTTGGAAGGAAGTTTATGAAAGATTGTTCGGGTGTGATGAAACCTTTGACTGAATGGACTGGGAAAAAGAAGAGTACGATTGTGAAGTGGAATGATAAAATGAATGAAGCGTTTGAAAAGTTGAAAGCTGAAGTCGCGAAGGATGTAGAGCTGGCTTATCCGGATTATAGTGAGAATGCGAAACCTTTGGAAGTTTATACGGATGCAAGTGGGTATTGTATGGGGGGTTGTTTGATGCAAGAACAGGTGATTGATGGGATTGAAAGAAAACGAGTGATTGCGTATGTTTTGAAAGCGTTTAGTATGACAGAGCGAAAGTATTCTACGATTGAAAGAGAGTTGGCTGCTTTGAGGTTTTGTTTGAAATCGTTACGTCCGTTTTTGTATGTGATTAAGTTTGTTGTGCGAACGGATCACCAACCCTTGGTGTATTTGCAGAGAATGAGGATAGTTGATAGTCGGCTTGCAAGAACTCTGGAAGATTTGAGTGATTTTGATTATGTGGTTGAGTATGTGCCGGGTGAAAGGAATGAAATTGCTGATTTGATGTCAAGAATGCCTGGAAGTGAGAGTATGAATGAAAAGGTAGTAATAGACCCGGAGTATTTGCCTAAGGGATTGATGAAGGGAAAAGAAAGTCAGGGTGGGGGTGATTCTATGTTCGAAAGTGTGTTGTATGGGTTACAGGATTTAGCTAGGGATAGGTTGGTCTCGAGAGTGCCTGAGAGTATGGAAGAATTGCGGAGGGAAGTTATGACTGAGGTGTGTAAGAAACCCGAGCAGATAGGGATTAGGAAGGTGAAATATTTTATGAAGGAGTTAAAGGCTATGTGTAATGTAGGTGTGCTTCCGGTGCAAGAGGTATTGATTGTCGTGAGTAAGTTGTTTAAGATAGTTGTATGTGTGCATTATGGTGGAGAGAGACCGGTTTTGTATAGGAGTGAGGGTGTAAGTGGTGCAAAAGTGGGCGAGCTTCATTTACAGTGTTTAAGTGGCGTACATTACAATTGGGTAATCGAGAAAAAGAGTTATGATAGGAAGTATGTGTTGGAATCGGAGTTGGAGGAGTGTCTGGGAGAGGGTGATGAGAATGTGAAAATGATTTGTCCAGGGGAAATCGAAGAGGTTGTGTATTGCGAGCATGGGATAAGTGGAAGAATGGAGGTGAAAGTGCAGGTGAATGGGAGAGTATTTTGTGGACTGATTGATACTGGGGCTCAGATTTCTTTAGTGAATGCATCTGTGGTACGGGAAATTGAGCAAGTAACGTGGCAGATAGAGAGGAAGAGTACAAATGTGAAGATTAAAGGGATTGGGTCAGGTGATTTTGTTGCTTTTGAAGAGGTTTTGTTAAAGGTAGAAATAGGAACGCTAGGGGAAGTGGAACATAGGTTTGTTGTGCTGGACGAGGAGCGAATGCCGTATTGTTTTTTGTTTGGGATTGACTTTTTGAGGGTGAATAGGTTGTCCGTAGATGTAGGGAATGAAAGGTTGCTGAAGGGAAGTCGGGAGATTGTTAGAATGCAGAAGGAGGATGTGTGTGTTGTTGATTTTGTTGGCATGGTGAGAGTTGGTGTGGGGATGAAGAAACTGTTAAGCATGAAAGATATCGAAGTAATGCAAGAGGAATGTCCTAATGGTCTGTGGTTGAGAAAATATGCAATTTTGTTGGGTAAGGAAGTGTGTAGATGGGACCAGTTGATAGAAGATTTTAGGGTATTTGCGAAAAGGTTTGTTGTGTGTACTAATGTGGTGTATTATATTCGGAAAGTAAGGGAGGATGATTTGTATGTACCTGTGTTTTCTGTGGTTGGAACGGTAGGGATGGCGTTAGTGATCCACCGTAGGTATGGCCACATGGGGAAGTTTAAATTGTGGGAATGTATGAAAGAGAGAGTGTTTAATCCTTGGTTAAGGAAAATAGTGAATGATGTTGCTACTACTTGTGAGGAATGTCAGAAGGGAAAGTATCAGAGAATGTATGTGAAACCCCCTGTGTTACGAATGGATGTGAATGAACCTTTTGAGTTAGTAGTGATTGATTGTGTTTCGTTGCCGGTGACTTCGAGTGGGTATGTAGGAATGGTGGTAATGGTGGATCACAAAAGTAAGTTTGCGTATGCTGTGCCGGTGAAGAATAAGACTAGTGCGAATGTGGCTAGGGTGGTAAGGGAAGTTTTGTTGCCGATGTGTGTATGTAAACCGAAGCAAATGTTGAGTGATAATGGACCGGAGTTTGTAGGGCAGGCGTTTGAGCAAATGTTGAGTGATTGGGGCATTGAACATGTGAGAACGACGCCGTATATGCCGAGTTCGAATGGGTTAGCGGAGAGGACGATTCGAACATTGAGTGAGATGTTACGAATGATGAGTGAAAGAGAGAATGATTGGGATTATTGGTTAGGAAGAGTGTTGTGGGCTTATAATATGACTGTGCATAGAGCAACTGGTATGTCTCCTTGTATGTATGTATTGAATTTTGAGAAGTTTGTAAAACCCAGGCTTGGGTTACCTGAAGGTGATAGGGACGTTTGGAGAAAAGGTAGTTTAAAGTTTGCCAGTTTTAAGGTAGGGGATAAGGTTTTAAAGGAAGTAATTGAGAAAGGTCGGTTGAACGTGAGTAAGATGAGAAAAAAGTTTGAAGGGCCGTATATTGTAAAAAGGGTTTATGTCTAATGGGGTTAGTTATGTGTTGGAGGGTGAGGACGATGGTGGTACGAATGAGTTTCGGGCCCATCAGGTACAGTTGAGACCGTGGAGAGAACCTCCTGGTTATTTAAAGATCCATCCTGTGTATAAGTTTTTGGTGAATGAGGATGACTTGAATGAGAATGGGGATATAGTGGATGATTTATGGTTAAAGGGGAAAGAGTTAGTGTTGGTGGAAGAGATACCGAAGAAAGAGCGTAAAAGTGGATTGTCGGGTAATGTGAATAGGTTAAAGGTGTTATTTAACGATGACAATGAGAATGATGAGTATTTTTCAGGTTTTTGGTGGGACAATGGAAATAACGAGCAGAGTTTAAGGAAAAGTACCTACACAGTATGCAAGTTTCCGTTAGATGAAAATAAGTGTGTTTAGGCAGGTTGAGAAATTATCAGAGAATAGGGAGTGTGCATATGGAAGTGGATGATTTGATAAATTTTGTGTGGAATGGATGAAAGTGTGAATGGTTATTAAAGCGAATGCCAGGATGAGAAGAGAATGAGAAAGAGATTGCAGAACTGTCTGAGCTTTACCTAGGGAAGGAAGTGTGAATGAAGGTGGAGAGACTGATGACAGAGGCGGAAGTGGGAATAAACCTAGTGAACAAGTAAGGAATTATGGAGAAACCCATTTACTAGGAGTGAGGAGTTGTAAAAAGAAAGTTATGATTGGGTGTGAACAACGGCGTTTATATGATGAATAATGAATGTTGGGATAAATATGATACAAACTTAGGTGGGAGGGATGTGGTGAGCTGCCCATAGTGGTAGTTCTTTTTTTTTTTTTTTTTTAATATTTTTTATATGTACCATACATATATTTTTTATATTCTTTGGGGGGTATTATTTAATTTTGTCATGTATGAGAGTGTTATGAAGGGGGAGAATAATTGTGTTGCTGTGAGTGATGGGTGTTCTGACGCCAACGAGTAGTTCTTCAGTTCTCTTTCCCTTGGTCTTCCTAGTTTCGCGGCAACCATCACTCTTTCACTTTTGAATGAAATGAATGTGAATGATTGTAGATGAGTGTGATTAATTGATTTTTTATGTATTTTTTTTCTTCCGTAGGGAGTATTTACTTTGTTAAATAATATTAATAAACAAAGGAGTATTTAAATTATTAACTAAGCTTTTAGGGAAAGTCTGTGTACTGTGTACAGTTTTGTGGTTGTGGAATGGTAATGGTTTATTGATTGAAGCATAGCGAAGAGAATTGGTTTCGTGGATTTCTTTCGGATTTGGAATCCTACTTTGGTAAGGGTCCTTTTTAATCTGTTATTATTTTAATGATTAATTGAATTAATGGTGATTAATATTATTCTTATTATGGTTATTATTAATATTTTTTATTTCTTTATTACTTTGTATTTCTATTATGGGTATTAACGTAGTGGATATTTGCAGTATTGAGGTCCTGTAGAGTGGTATACCGTCATTAAACCGAGGTGGAGGTCTGTTCAACAGTAGTCGACTGAAGAGTTAGAAGTAGAGGTTCGAACAAAAAACTGGTCAACACCATTGGCCAGGTAGCTATTGAGTATTTTTTTGTTTGTAATTTTTTTTCTTATTATAATTTTTTAATTTAAATAGTTGAGTTTTTTACTTATAGGTTTTTTAAATTAAATAATAGTCTTTGAATTTTTTGTATTTAAATTTTGATTATGTTAGAGTTTTGTTTTGATTTGGAAATGATTAAAGATTAATTTAAAATGTTAATGTTTAATGTTAAAGATTGTTTTTGATATGATAGTTGATAGTATTTTTGTTATAATTTATGAATTTACGATACTTAATTACTTATTACTTAATTACGTATTTAATAATGTTTAGACTCATGTTAGGATTTGTTTAATTTTTTTTTCATTCCAGTTTTTTTTTCCTGCTCTTGTCTTGTGTCTGGAGGAGTTCCTGGATTTATTTGTGGCTCCATATTTTTGGCCCTACTGTTTTGGGGGCTGTTCTTGTGGCTCCGTTTATGGTACTTGGGTACCAAATAAACTTAATGGTGCGGTGCACCTAATTAATATAAAATTTACAAGGCAAAGGGCTGCATTATTAATAAGTAATAACTGAAGAGTAGAAATTGACATTGAGAAAAGGAAAAATAACAATTGAAAACTGAAACTGAAAAAATAAAAGAAAGAAAGTGAAAATTGAAAAAGGAAAAACAAAGATTAAAATTGAAAACCCAAAGTTGAAAAATATAACGGAAAAGAGAAAAGAAATTAATGAAATTAATTATAAGAAAAAAGATTGATGAAAAACATTTTTAAAATTTAGAAAAAAAACATTGGAAAATAAAAGGTACCAGGTAAAGTAAAGGTACCAACTAAAACATTAAAAGTATCGGTACCATACATAGAAGTGGTACCATAATTGTGATTGTTGTAAAACAAAAATTGAAAAATAAACAGTGTAGGTACCAAATAAAACTTAAGTTAAACGGTACCATAAGTGGTAAGAATAAAATTTGAAAACAATTAAAATTACCATAAATGGTGTACTAAAGTACTAAACCATTTAATAATTTAATAAATGACAATTTAATTTTGGATATTTGATAATTTTTATTTTTTATTAAACATTTCGTTCGGGTATAATATTTCTATATTCTGCATATATTATTTGTAGTATGTCATATTAATGTATTGTTGTATTGTCGTATATGGTCTATTGTAGTAATTAGTGGTATATTGTAATACCTGGTGGTGGAACTAGTAGGTGCGGTAGTTTATTTATATTGGAACAACGTGTGTAAATTTTATTGTAGTAAGTAGTAGGTGGTATCCGATCAGGATACTGTGTGTAATTTTATTAAGTAGTATTAAGATTGTGTCTATATATTTTTGAGTGTAATAAATTTAAGGTGTATGTGTCTTTCTTTTTTTTGTATCCCCAATATCTATCCTGGAAGACAGCCTCACGCCTTTCTTGATTCAAATTATTGTAGCACTCAGGTTTTTATTTTAGCGTAAAATCCGCTACAACCCCTCAAACTCCCAATTCATACTTTATAACTTATGCAGATGATATAACCATAACCATACCAGACCCCTCCTTACCCACTGCTACAACTCATACTCAGAATTACCTAAACCAACTAGAAGCCTGGCTGTCCTGTCTTCCAACAGAATGTCAGCCTCAGCCGAGAAATCATCTAGTACCCTGTTCACCACTGCCAGGCAACAATTATCATTACACCCGCAAATAACTATCATCCCACTAAATGAAACCTCAAATTCTTTGTATAACCTTTGATACCCATTTTACCTTTACGCCTCACATCCAAAACATCATTAATACAACAAATAGAAAACTAAATGTCCTACTAACTTTATTACAACAATTTCAATGAAGCAACTCACTGACAACTACTTACAAACAATTCTCAAGAACTATGGTCAACTATGGATCAAAATACTGCCCTATCACAGGCTGCCTGAAAACTATTCCAATTCAACATCTACACAAAGAAAAATAATTCTCCCAATTCGGGATCACTGGACAATGATAGGAAACGCAATTCTATGCCAGGGCTCTTGAACGAGCGACCGCATCCTGCAATAACTACTACAAGTACCACAATATACACCGGATCATTAAAATCCCCTCCCTGCCTCCACTGCCCTCTATTACAGCGAACTCCTTAGAACCATCCCCCCTCCTCCCAACAACACATCTCTCCCAAGACATTCACACATACTTTACACAGCAATACCCCAACAATCGGCCAACAAATCACCATATAAACTCCCGCCCCCCAGAAATATCAACAACACAATACTCTCCCACAGAAGATGCAAATCTCACTATCTAGACTGAGATCTGGGCATCACCCAGGCCTCAAGGAATATAGGCACAGGTTTGGATCCCAGGATACAACCTCTCACTCTGCCATTGTATGCCTAATAGAGGGCTGAAACAACCGATCAACTCCTCCTGCGATGTCCCCTACTTACACCCTACAGAACACCATCACATTTCCTCCTTTTTGTACTTGAAAATTTGCAAAGTAATTGCAAGTATGTTTGCCATTTTTAACTTGCCAGTATATATATATATTATATATATATATATATTATATATATAAATATATTTGTATCAAAACGGTAAATTTACATCATATCTACCTGAGAGAGTATATATATATTAATAGTATAATATAGTAATATATATAGTATATATATATATATATTTTATATTAATAATATATATATATATATATATATATCTATATAATACTATAATATATAGATATATATATATATTTATATCTTAGTATATATTATATATATATATATATATATATATATATATATACTATAAATTTTCCTACATATTGATATTATTTCTTATATTTGTATTCTAAAATAAATTTCCTATTTAGAATATAAGGCATGCCATATATATATTATATATATAGTATATATATATATAAATTATTATTTATATATAACTATATATATATATAATATATCTATATATATATTAATGATATATATTATATTATATATATATATATATATATATATATATATATATATATATTATATATATATATGGGATGGTGATTGATTGGGTTGCAAGTTAAGTGTGTAACAAAGCTTTATGAAATGGTATAGTTTCCGAAGGATTGGAGGAGAGCAACTAATAGTACCGTCTTATATAAGGGTAAAGGGGGGGTAAAGGTAACTGTAGGTACTGTATTATGGGGGAATTAGTTTATTTGAGTGTTGTAGGGAGATATATGCTGGCTATTTTGGTTGATAGAGTGCGTCGAGTGACTGAAAGACTGTTTGGTGAAGAACAAGGTGCGTTTAGCAGTGGTAGAGGGATGTGTGGATCAAAATCTTTACATTGAAACAAATGGATTGGGAAAATGAGGGAGTAGAGAGAATAAATTGTATTATAATTTTATGGATATCTGCAACAGGCCGTATGATAGGATTAATAGGGAAGCTCTATAGCAGGTGTTTGTGATATATAGTGTTGGTGGTAAGCTTCTGAATGGAATCAAAAGTATGTATGATGATAGTGAAAGCGTGTGAAGAATAGGTCAAAAGTGATTGATTATTTCATCAGCGGAGTGGGGGCCCGGATGTTGTTATGTCTCCCTGGTTATTCAATTTGTAAATGGATGGGGTTATGAAAGAATTATTGGTGGGGGTGGCAATGGATGGTGTTAGAATGATGGGAGAATGGAAGAGAGTGGAGGGTGCCCTACTTATGATCTGAGTATGATTTGGTTTTGTGTGCGACATCTGAAGAGAGTTTGAGAGCATTGGAAGGATTTAGTAGGGTGTGTAAAAGGAAGGGTTTGAAAATTAAACATAGATAAGAGTAAGGTTATGGTTGTGGTAAGGAAGTCCTGCGGTGTGAAGTTTTGTTTAGATTGGTGAGCAGCTAGAACAAGTGTCCGAGTTTAAATATTTAAGATATATGTTGGATGAAAAGGAACGGATGATGCGTGTAGTGAGAAAAGTTGTGAATGGCAGGAAGGTGGCTGGAGCAATTAAAACCACTGGTGAATGGTAAGGAACTAAGTTTTGAGTGTGCTAGGGTCTTACATGAGGGTATGTTGTTACCTGTGTTAATGTATAGTAGTGAGACAATGGTCTGGAATAAAAGGTATAGATCTAAAGTACAATGTGTTCAGATGGACAATCTTAGGGGGGTGTTAGGTGTGAGAAGAATTGATAAAATGAGGAATAAACATATTAAGAGAGTTGAGGTGTGAAGAAAGGGGGTAAATGAGAGAAGAAATGAAAGTACATTGAGATGGTTTGGTCATGTGGAAAGGATGAATGATAGTTGGTTGGTTAAGAAGATATATAATTTTGAGTGTGCTGGGAATCTAGCGGCTGTAGGACCAAAGGAAAAGAAGATTGAGTCAGTAAAAGAATGCCTGGAGGAGAGAAATGTTAGTTTGGCAGAGGTAAGAAGAAACGTGCATAATAGGAGTGAATGGTATTATTTTTGTGAGGGGGTATGGTTTGTAGCCCACCTCGAGCCAAGGGATGAACCCACATTGACGAGATGTCATAGTGAGAGTCCATCGCAGTCTCGTGAAGCTCTAGGGTGGATTTTCTGATTGCAATGAGTTCTCACTAAAAGGTATAAAGGTGGCGATAAGGCCACCATGTAACCTCGGATGATGAGGGAGCATTCAATCCGTTCTCTCATCCGTTTTGAAGACCTGGCATATTTCAGATATA